>JBBPQZ010000436.1:0-15692 GCA_038092795.1 Boletus rubissimus | reverse complement strand
CGACCGCTCCACATATGCACCCACTCTCCCCGACTCCTTCCTGTTCGAATACTTGTTTTATTAATGGTTGTTGTTCACGATGTCTTTATCAACACGTTTCTCTGAATCGGTATATAAATACAAACCAGACATGTACCTCGATTGTACACTACTAACAAATCCACTTGTCCATGCGATTTGCTCAAGCAAGCTTCCCGGCACAAGAGTCTCAAATTCAACAATAATTGTAAACAAGGTTTCTGCCGAAAATCGGCCTTACATCTAGTGATATGAGTGTGTGAGGTGATGCACGACGCACATCGATAAGACACGTGTCCGCCATGTGACAATGGCACGCCGCAGGTGGGCGGCCGCGCATCCTTTTTTCCATCACTCTGATAGCTGTCGAAGTATGTTTTCGGGAATAGGTCGGTGGTCAAGGAGAGGCGAGTACCTGGGCGAGACATTCGAGAGTGTGATGCTGACGGGGCCCAAGAGTCGCATGAAAACAGTCCCGGACCCTCGACTAAAATTCAACAAAAGAAAGTAAACCCGATCGAAATCAATGGGCGAAGTCGCATATATTCGGTTGCATTCCTCCCTAATGGAAGGCACGCCGTGAGTAGCAGCGACGATGGAGAGATTCGACGTTGGGGAGCAGAAGACGGCGGGGCGGTGGGGACGCCAATGAATGCTGGGAGTATTGTTTTCAACATCGCAGTGTCGCGAGATGAAAAGTGGGTCGTCGGGGGGACGGAGACGGGCGAGGTGACGGTGTGGAATGCGGAGAACCACCAAAGGACGAGCGAGTTCCAAGGGCACCAAAAACGAGTGTGCGCGGTGGATGTCTCTCCAGACGCGACGAGAATTGCGACCGGGTCGGGCGATGACACTGCTTGCGTCTGGTCGCTTTCGACTGGCGAGCGACTCCTCGGCCCCTTGAAACACGACAACTTTGTGGTTGGGGTCAAGTTCTCACCTCACGGACACCTCATTGCCACTGCTACGTGGCGCAGCGATTCCCTTCGGATCTACGACAGTCGGAGCGGCGACCTCCTCGTCGACGTTCCAATCAGAGTCAACTCATATTTCAACGGTTCCCTCGCTTGGGCAGGTGATAGCAAGCACCTCTTTGCCTTATCTCGCGATGGAAGCATCAACTGTCTCGACGCGTCCATCGGGACTACGCTCTCCAAATGGCCCATCCACAGCAACAAAGATCCCACGTGCATCGCCTTGGACAGCAACGGCACGTTTATTGCAGCTTCTGCAAATTCGTCGGTCTCATTCTGGGACACCACGACGCACGAACAAATCGGGTCCGTCATCCATTATACAGCTGATGTCAGGTCCATGGCCATCTCAGAAAACTACGACATCGTGGTCGGTGGAGGCAAGACAATTACCCTGCGCAATATCTGCAAGGTGCTTCCCTCACCCTACTTTTCCGTTGTAAGTGCAAGTGCATCAAACGCTTGCTGTACGTGATGACCTCCTAATCACAAATCACTTTGTCGACTGCAACAGATGCTCCGTCAGCAGGAAATCCAATCCATGAGCGTCGAAAAGGCTGATCTCGAAGCGACAATCGAGTCCCTCCGTGCACAGGACGAGCGTTCAAGTGCGTTTATTTGCGCCCTGACTCGCGTGTCGTTGATGTCCATTAGACAGCGAAATTGCACGACTCGAGGAAACCGTCCAGAAACTCCGTGACCAGCTCTCTGGCTCGCAGCTCGCAGCTGCCCAGGAGAAGGACAACCTCATCAAGTCCCATCGAATGCAGGAGATGAACTTGAGTGCGTCCATCGCCGCTCTGACTCGTGCTTCATTGACATCATCCGTGTCCATGAAGACAGTAAAATTGACCATCTCGAAAAAACCGTCCAGCATTTGATCTCCCAACATGCCAATTCCGAACACAGAGCCGACGGCCTCGTCCAGGTCCTGTGTGCACACGAGCAAATACATCGATGCGAAACCCTGTATGCCGAGGGCCGCATAATAGATGCTGCAGTCTCTCTTCTCGAGATCACGAACACCGCAAACGAGGAGGTCAGAGCCAACAAGATGATAATGGACCGGCTTACTGGTGAGTCTCCGCAGCACGCACTATGGTATAGTATTCAATCCCCATCACCAGAGTTCACGAACCAATGCATATCGACGCTCGAATTAACTGCGGATGAGGCATTGAGTGCAGAGAAGCAGGACGAAGCGGCTGTGGCCTACTCTACTGCGTTGTTGCTCAGTCCCTCGACCCCGAACACCTTGCTATCCAAGTGGGCGAGCACGGCGTTGGCTGGTGGCTCAGTGAACGAAGCATTGTGTGCCGCTGCCAAGGTATGCTTTATGTGATCGTTTGAATCTGGACATCGACTCTCTTTTTGGTTCAGTTCACGCTTCCGAGGTTTGACATTTACCGGGCGATTTGCGACATTCTCGAAGAGGATGGTCGTGTTACTGAGGCAATCGAGTGTTTCCGACGGATGCAGAGGGAGCTAGGGGAGGACACGGGTAGCTGCGATGAACAAGCACAGTGGGAACTGGGTGAGGGGCTCCAACGGCGACGTTGTGATACGACAGATTCTCTCCACACAACGATCGACATCCTCGAGAAGGACATGAAGTCTATAGGTGAGACAGAGTGGGTTGCTTGTGAGGATTCCCTACTTGACCCATGGCCCTCGGTGCTCTCTGACATTGAAGATCAGACTTCAACACGCGTTGTCTCAAGGCATTAGAGCAACGTGGAGATCTCGCCATGGACTCTACTTCTTATGCAGCTGCTGCCGTCCATTACACTACAGCATTGACCCTCGATCCTTTCTCTGCGGACCTTTTGACCAAGCGAAGCAAAGCACGAGCTGGGATTGGATTGTGGAAAGATTCCCTGGAGGATGCTGATGCGGTACGTGTATCCTGATTCACACCGGACCAAATAGTCATTGGGATCCCAGGCGATCAAACTGAACCCGTCATCTCCATGTGGCTACGAAAGAAGGCACGCTGCACTACTTGGTGCTCACTGTTACGATGAGGCAATCAATGCGTATAGCGATATGCTCCTGAGGCTTGAGCAATCACCTGATCCCGTTACTCGGGGTAAATATATTCTGATTTCACATGAAAGCATTGCCTGAGGATTTCGCCTCTTGCAGGATCGCGTAACTGCTATGTGAGCCCATCGCAGACGGTGACAACTATTCGCAGCTCCGTCAAGCGAACTCAGCGGGATGCTCCGCTCGTCCTCATTAACACGGAGACTGGCTGTCTTTGTGACAAACACAAGCGTGTGGATGAATTCGAAGCTGACCCAAAGTTCAAGGGGCTCGTTTCGTCCATGACGACAGCACTCGACGACTCTCGCATCACACAGACCGTTCAAGAATACTTTAGATATGCCACGTTCTCCCATACTTGGGAAGGGGCCGAACCACTTTTCCACGATGTCCTTCATAAACCAGTACACGAACTCGCAGCATCACCCACCGTCTGGAAGCTGGTGATGTTCTGCACGACGGTACGGGAAGCTGGGTTGCGCTGGGCATGGTGCGATACATGTTGTATCAACAAAACAGACAGTTCGGTGCTTCAAGAATCGCTGACATCGATGTTTCAATGGTACCACGACTCGTCCCTCACGATTGTTCACCTCAAGGGTGTACTATCTGACTCGGAATTGGATGCGCTCGAGAGGAGTCTTTGGAACACCCGTGCATGGACTTTGCAAGAGTTCTTTGCATCCCGCGTCATCCGTTTCTACACCGAAGATTGGAAGCCTTATCTTCCTTGGGAGAATGTGTACAATCACAAGGATTCGTCCAGAATCATGGGCGAGATGGCAGCTGCAAATGGCATTGATGTGCAAGCCCTGCTCTCTCTTCGGCCCGGATCAGAGAATGTACGACAGAAACTGTGTCTTGCCGCGAAACGCATCGCTACGAAACCAGAAGATATAGCCTACTCCCTCTTTGGTATATTTGATGTTTCTATCCCAGTTACCTATGGCGAGGGGCAACAACGGGCTCTAGGTCGCCTCTTACAAGAGATCTTGACTCGGTCAGGGGATGTCACCATATTAGCTTGGACAGGAAAGGCATCCGACTATAACAGCTGTCTTCCTGCGGAGATTGGCGTATATCGCGAGCCAGTGTCACCCTATGTTCCGTCGCTAATTGAAGATGGCAACATGGACCCAGAGGTTGCGGAACTGTGGACATCCTCGGGATATCTCGACTCGGCTGTGAAATTATACGATCTACTCGTCACTGTTCCATCACCGCGTCTCGTCAGCCGCCGCTTGAGCCTGACTTGCATCATGTTTCCGCTGCGAGGTCAGTCGGTCGCGAGCAGTGGTTCCCCGCGTGTTTATCGCGCCGTGACATCTGCACTTGGGAATGTTGAAATCAAGACAACGGAGGACTTATCCAGCCTGGCGAATCTGGTGCTCGTGCACCCATGGCTCAAGTGTCTTCTTGATCCTGCTCTTCCTTCTGAGGATCCTGTTGTGGACAATAACATTGAACCGCTCACCCCACTCGATGGGAATGGCAATTCCGATGCTTTGCTCACTAATGCACTCTCTTCCTCGTCATCGCACATCGTATCTCCTCCACATCACTCCTCACAACTCGACAAGGCTACCAGAGCATTGCGGCTTTTCGTGCGTCTCAGACAACCTTTCGGCGCACTATTACTCGTTCCTCTCTCCCACAATGAATACAAGCGTGTTGCATCCGACCATCCTATTGTCGTGCAACTACTCGAAGACGTTTCACCTCGCTATCTCGCACAGAAGATACGGACACTAGATATCTTGTAGTTGTCGTGTATTCTTGGGAGTTCGTCTGTGCTGTTTCCGGATCTCTTACTCTTACTATCTCAGACTCAACCATCCATGTTCTCTTATCCTGCATTGCTCTCCGTAATGTATATCATCCTCTTGGAGTACCCTCGTGTCATGGCAGTCTTGGCCCAGCAACGAATTGACTGCGGCGCGGTTTGGGCGCGGTCACTCAAGCTCTGGTCACATATCCACAGCAGCCAGGCCGTGGTGAGACTTGCTGCTCTCCGGCAACTTCAACGACTTGAATTGCTGCGGAACTGAGGTGCGTAAGTTGTGTAACAATCTCATAAATCATCACCTACTCACTCTAGTTGGAACCGGCGACACAGAACAGGTCGACAATTCGTGGAGTTCACGCTCGGACAACCAAAATTATCGCCGTTACAGTAATAGCAATAGCGAGAAACCGCCAACGAGGTAACACAGATTAGTATCGCAACCATAGTACCGTCAGGCGGTTCTGGTGAGGGTTAATAGCGACGTCCTCGAATCTCATGCCAGCAGCTCGACCTCCGCCGGCATTTGGCCCGGCACAGCTCGAGGTGAAAGTCTGAATCCACCCCTAACTCATTATACGGATGAACCGGAAGTCAGGCTCCCAAAATTGACCATTCTTGCCTCATGGCAGTCCTTTGCAAGATCTATGTTGGTTGTCCCCCAAGTCGGATTAGCTGTCCTGGAATATATTATGATATGTATAGTAACGACTTGTAGTGCATTTCATGAATCATAACATAGTTCCGAATGAAAGCTCGATAGCGTACGTTCCAGGTCCCTACTGTCAGTCATTCCCAGTCCGGGAAGGAGAAAAGTTCCACCACAGCTTGCCAAGCCGATTCACGATTATCCTGTTGGAAACGTGAGGGACAGGAGGAAGTATGCCATGTTAACCTCCGGCCTCCAAATCGGCTCGGGCGCAGTCTATCGAGTTGAGCCTGGAACGCCTCCTTGCGGGATTTGATCTTCTCTTCGCTGAGCACACCCTCGTAGCTGAGGAGGCCATGTAATCGCTGTGGGGGAGAGAAGAAATCGGACGGAAAAGCATAGGCGAAACAATTCAGGTGCGCTTGAATCTGGGTGCGAGCGGGGTCGTTTTCAACTCTATCCACGTATATGACCCCGACACGAGTAGACTTGGATCTGAACAGACAGCTGTCGGTTGTCGTCATGCCCAAGAAGGTAAGGCAGCCTTACTTTGACCTTGTCAACCATCGCCTCATTGCGATGTCCGCTGGGTCACGCATTTCGTGGATGTTAAAAGATGGCGTGTCTACGAACACGATGTTCCTTTGTTCCGAGGCCCGCAAAGTTGACCTGGCTTCGCCAGTGAGCCCGCATCTTATTGCCATCACTTCCCTCGTGTGGGGTCGAAGGCTTTCGCCAACTTGGATGAGACCCGGGTTGTCTGTCACTTCTTTTATGAACTACGGGGGCATTGAAACCTGACCGTTATACAAAGAGGAAGGGCATACCCAGCTCTTTCCACCGCCCGAAGGGCCCACCATACTGGATTACAGATCGCATTTTAGTGTGGAATAAAACCAAATACCCCTTCAGAAAACATACAATACCACTATATCATCGGCATTCAGTTGGAATGCTGGAGCAAGTCTGGTCTTGAACCAATTGTTGAGCCCCATGTTATTGGAATACTAATGGGGTCCGTCGCAATGGTCGTATCTACTGGTTAAAGGAGGTATGGGAGGGGATGAGAGTGTGGTCGCCACTGCCGAGTGAGGCTACGTGTGTTGGTACTAACCGCGAAGAGGGTTTGTAATATGGAAAAAAATGAAGGTGCGGCGTAGCACGACGCTGCACATTATATCGAAGAACGTAGTAACATGTCCTATTTCTGTTCGTGACTGAGTACTGCCCGACACATGTATTTCTCTGATAGAATGCTCTACATCCGAATCAACGGGCGTATGAACGTTTCGGCCGGACAGGGAGGTACAGGCAGGCAGTTTCTGGTGCTTCAAGCTTTCAAGCATCGGATCGTAGCGAAACATCCCAATGTGTGCCAGCTTTAGACCCAATCAGTTATGGAATCAGTTGTTGCGTAGCTGTGGTTTGATACGGGTTATGAATCACTCAAGGTTACCTCGTGTCTGCCTCAATACGCCTTTCAGACCTATTACTTTCTGCCGGATACTTGGTAGAAAATGCCTATTTAACACCTAATTAACATTAATTGTACAGTAGTAGAAGGATGTATGAACCCTGCTGAATCCCACACCACATCCGTCTTTCGATCCTATCTCTGCCCTGGAACCATTCCGCTCACCTGTCTCTCTGCTAACCACCCGGAGACAAAGGAGCCGTTCATTACGAGTTCTTCGTAAGGTAGAAAATTTGACACTTCATCTGTCTGTGTTTCGACTTGTCATTAGAACTTCCATCAGCATTATCTACAGACGAAGGTGCAACGCAAAGAATGTGGAAAGTTAGTAACGTTTCCCGTCACTCACCACTCTCGTCAGCCAATGCTAGTTGAACTCCTCCCACAGATTCTTCACGGGGAAAAGTCGAAGCGAGGTGACCAAGCCCATGGAGCAACACTGACGACTCGGCAATCCGCTAAAGCTAGACAAGGACACTCTCCGCCTCAGACCAACGCAGATAAAAAACCTCAGATGCTGGCAGACGGAGGATATACAAAGACGGATCAAGGAACTTCTCAGATAGCCGAGGAATATCCTGCGATGGTAAACATAGAGGACCTAGAAACAGATGATATCGTGATAGCGTACGTGATATAAATCTCGATGGTGAAATATCCGACTTGATATCCCGAAGTATCATGGGTCCAACAGGCTCCGGGAAGAGCACGGTGAGACAAACAACAAGTCGTGGAGATCGTTCACTTACCTGCCGTCAGTTCATACGCTCCGCGAGTGGACATGATACTCAGGGGATCGGTCATGGGTTGAAATCGTTCACGAGTCAGGTCCTTGCTATCAGATTCTGGGACCAGGAATGTAGGCGATACGTAGTCCTAGTGGATACACCTGGCTTCGACGACACGTTCAAATCCGATCTAGATATCTTGAGCATGATTTCCGATTGGCTCAACTCAAGGTAATGCACAATGTGTACTTGTCCGCGTTTCTCACCGCTCTTACAGTTACAAGAAGAAGAAACTTCTCTCAGGGATTTTGTATCTCCATCGGATAACGGACAACCGCATGGCCGGTACACCACTGAAGAACCTCCGAGTATTCCGAAAGCTGTGTGGAAACGACGCTCTAGAGAAGGTATGTCTCACTACGACGATGTGGGATGAAGTTGAGCCGAGGGTCGGCGAGAGGAGGTTGGATGAGCTCAAGACGGCTTATTGGAAGGCGATGATTGATCAGGGAGCTCGGTTAGCTTGCTGCAGGAATGATGATGACTCCCCGAAGAAGCTTATTCGACAAATCGTTGCCCAGGATCACACTCGCAAGGCGCTGTTACTTCAAGAAGAAATGGCCGAGCTGAAGAAGGAGCTCAAAGAAACAACTGCTGGACAACAATTGTATTCCCAGCTGGAGATGCTGGTCGAGAAACAAACGGCGCTTCTACGGAGGATCGACAAGGAGAGGAAAGCGACTTCGGAAGCGAGCTTGTTGGTGGAGCTTCATGCTGAGTATGATGACTTGCGCGCGCAGATAGACGACAAATTGCGTCAGATGCAGGAGCTGAGGTTGTCACCGTTGCAGAATCTTTTCCGCCTCTTTTCCTGGAAACGAGACTGACGGGTATGCGAAGATCAAATATCTATGCATCGTTTGACGCTCATCACGTACGGCTTCATTAGTTGATGGATTAGCCAAGGGTTCTGAGCGTTTTGAACCGAATTCGAAGAATCGGTCATGTATCTACTACAGGACCTCCCATTCATGATATTAGACTATGCACATACTACGACCTTCGTGCATCGTGAGTGGCGCCTTCGCAGTTATCTACAGTACGAGTAATGTGGTGTTTTATGTAATTGTTGTTACTATACTACCCACTTGTCTACTACTCTCGCCCCTCGCCTCAGGTACCACAAGATTGGCACATACTTCTCGGTCCTTCTTACCTATTTTTCATTCCTTAGTGTCGCAACCGGGCCCATGCAACAACTCACGGATGACGGAAGAATGAAGACTGAAGTACTGACGGCTGTCCAGCCACATGAATTCCTTACTGTACATTTATCTTCGTAAATACCGCTGCTTTTGTAAGATCTGTGACCATTTCTTCAGAATTGCCGACTCTGGAAATTGTTTGAGGCAGTTGACGTTACCCACTAGTCCCGGTCCAGATTCCTTGAAGACCACCAGCCCTCAGCCTACGATTTTCGTGGTCTCCAAGGATAACCGTTGATCAACTCCTTGTCTATCTGATCGGCCTATCTGACAGAACACTATCTCGAACTGATACAGATAGATCGATATGTCAGGCTTCAGCTACAGTAATAGTACGGACTGTTATAGAATCGCGGATATGTAAACAAGATTGGCGGCCGGTTGTATTGGTCGAAAATCGAGTGTAGACGCTGCCGAGTAAAGGTATGAGGGACTAAGTATCCAGCTTGATAGCTTTCTATACAACGGGGCGTTCGATCAGAACTCCATGAAAGCCAGACAGCGAACCGGACTTACAGCGCGGGATTTTGATCCAGACAGCCAGAGGAGCAAACGCCTGTGGATTGGGATCTTCATCACCTTCATCTCCTCAAACGTCTTTTGTAACTGGGCATTGATTTTCTCGTATTCCTCCTGCAGACTCTTGGCCAGAGCTGGATCATTCTGCATCTTTGCTTCATCCGCGAGCTCCTTAAGCGTCTTCTTTTGCTCTGCAAGAAGTTGCTGGGACCGAGAATATAGAACCTTGGCTGCCTCTGTCTCGTTGAGACGCTTTTGCTGTTCGACAAGCTCTTCCTGCAAAAGTAGTGGCTGATCTCTATCTTTCCCGCTGTCGACTCGGATAAGCCCGTGTACGATGGCCAATGCACAATCGTGCGTATTGTTGAACCGTTTAGGAACAGCGCCTTCATGAATCAGTTTCTCCCAGAACTCGCCGTGGAGCTCGGCCTCCCTACTTTCTGCTACTGCTTGGTCCTTTGCTTTGTCCCACATGGTCGTGACTAGACGCGCTCGATGTAGGGGTACATTGCCGCAAAGCCGACCAAACATCTGGAGATTCTTGTAAACAGAACCTGACATACGATTGTCGGTGATTCTGTGGAGGTAGATTATCCCAGCGACTTTGAGCGTAGCGCCGCCTGCATACCTTTGTATATGTTAGGTGGGATAGAAAATGTTCGGAATATGACGTACTTCTGCGTGAGCCAGTCGGCTATTACCCTCAAAATCTCGCTATCTGGCCGATAGGTATCATCGAACCCAGGCGTGTCGACCAACACAAAACGGCGACCGTTGTCATGGAAGGGGTGTGGGGTGACGCTTTGGGTGTCGGACTTAAGGTTACCCGCTTTGCGCTGCTCTGCGCTCTCGGTGAGGGTGTTGATGAACTGAATAATCTTAACACGAGAATTCGACATGAAGGGTACCACGGACCCGCTCACATTGCTCTTTCCGGATCCCGTTGGCCCCATAACACTGTTTTGCAGATCCGCTTCAGTGCAGTGACGATAATTCTGGACGGAGGGATACTGTACTTACACAACGACGAAGTCGTCTGGGTCTGCCTTGAACTTGGAGCGGTCTTTAGTCATAATGCTTTTGGTAGAGTTGTCGACAGTGGACGTTGTCGTGTGGGAGAAGATGGAACAAGGGGCTCTCCAAAGCTGCATACTTTAGGCGTCCTGGCACGTTTGTTTGTGCTCCAAGCTTCCTACACAATAGACGTACGCGAACCTGCCAGTCGTGCAAAACGCATGTTGATGCCATTCCCCATTCCTGCGGTGCGTGGCCCCCTGCAGATGATTGTTGGGCATGGGGCTCAAAGGAATTAGTTACTACTTCGAGCTAGCTTCGACTAATTTCGGCCTGGAAGATACACGCGATAACTTGCCATTGGAGGAATTGTCAGTAATTAAGAACTCGATATCCTTATACCCACATTCATTTATCAAGGGCTGAGGCTCCACTACAGAAGTGCATGTCCGCTCCCCTGCGATTAAGCGTATGCGTCAACACGTGGTGGTGATGTGTTCGAACCTTGGAAAGAATTAACTGTCCGCAGCTGGCACTGTAATCCGACGGTGCGGTTTCCCCGAAAGAACTTGATTGATGATGATTAGTAGGCGATTGAAGCTCCAGGATACACAACAGTGACAAGTCGGAAAAGGCACGCGGTCATAGAATCAAGAGCTTGATGTGAGGGGAAAAATGATATTGTACATGTTGTAGTTGCACGAGGAAACGGTACCCCAGTGGCATCATGGATGGCATCGTGTTCGTTGATTCGGTATTATGTAGTATGTGCCAGATATGGGGTTGCCAATGGGCAGGACGCGAACACGAGTTGACCTCAAGTTCACATGCATGTACATCCGAACCCTCCTGCACTGGAAGCAGGAAGTACCAGCGGCCGCTGGCCGCGAGGTTACTGGGCTTGTGTGCTAGTCTGATGTCCAGGCCGTCTATGAGGCAAGCCATCGATAGATGGTCACGGTTGGGTTATGTTCACACTGAGAGTTACCTCCCACAATTTGCGGTCACTAGTCAGTGACTTCTGTTCACTGACCCACTTGCATGGTTTCGACATCAATGATAATCAACGACTGGCTCGCGTCGGAGCAGAGCAACTGCCCAGTAATGGTGCGTCATGAATATCTGGACACTATTGCCTACGAACTCAGCGATCTTGATTCTCTCTATGCACTTATCTCAGTGCATTCCTCATCGCGAAGGCCACCTAGACGTGTGTATGATAGTCTCAGTCCCCAACTTTACCGGGTTCACGGTTATGCTCGGCAGACAGCTCATGCCATTCACCCGAAAGGCCGCCAAGAGCGTTATAAGCGGAGACAAGCCTCATTTATATGGTACTGTACATTTATCCAACACATAGCCAATTCCGTGCACGAGCAAACAACTAAATGATAGCCATGCTGAAAAAACAGTTTCGGGATAAATGGCGGAGTAAGAAGAGGAAGGAGCACTTGCCGTTACCCCCGTCTCTGAGCAAGCCGGTAGAGAATGCGCATGATGCGTCGGGTGTACTCCTCAAACGGTATATCATAAAGTGCTTCACCTTCAATGAGCTCGCTCGCGATGCCTTTGGCGGAAGAGCACTGGTTGTCGAACCGTTTGAAGAGCACACGAACGCTTTCCTTCTGGAATTCCTCTTTCAAAAAGCTTTCTCGCTTGTCTGCCTCCGCTGTATCGTCTACCTCATCCCACATGGTTGTCACTAGACATATTTGACGGATAGTGACGCTGCTACACTGCCTACGAAACATTTGGAGATGCTTATGCGGAGAGCCTTGAATGCGATTGTCGGTGATTCGATGGAAATAGATTATCCCTAGTGCGGCGTTGGATCCACAGCTTTCCGCATATTCCACATGTTAGGGTATCAATAGGTAAGGTTCCCCAAGAGGACAACCACGTACTTTTTCTCCAACCACCTGGCTACAAGTATTAATACCATTCTATCCGACAAATAGGTACTATCGAATCCCGGAGTGTCGAGAACGACAAAACGTCGACCATCATGCTCCACAGTGCGAGGGATGACGGATCGAGTTCCGGCAGTCAAATTACCCGCCCTGTTGTCATCGGATGTCCCAGTGAGGGTATTAATGAACTGATAGTTTCCAACATGAGAATTGAACGTCAAGCAGTTCTTGGCTCACATTGGTCTTTCCGGATCCTGTCGGACCCATAGCACTGTTGTCAGATTTTGGTCAGCATGTCGGATCATGACCTCGAGGGAGTGGTACATGCACAAATACCATGTCATTCAGCCTATCGTGACTGGATGTCGAGGCCGTGGTCATAGCAGGGTGGTCTAACTCATGGACACGAAGTCGTGCAGAATGTGAAAGCGAAATGGTCAATGGTACACACCTCGATGAGCTCGCTGACGGGATTCAGGGTGGGACATCGTTGGTTGTCGAACCTTTTGAAGGCTCACGTCAGTGTTGCCGCGGGGTGAAGGTTGAGTACTTGAGTCGCCTCGAGGTTTACTAGAACTTAAAGGTAAGTAATTATTGCTTATGTAAGATAGCACTACCAAATACGGAATATTTCCCATTGAATTCAAACGTCCGTGTGACGTGACGTGGTGAGTCCATCTTCTCGATCTAGAGGAACTGATCTTTCTGGGATTCCCCTTGAGCTTTCCAAGATGACGCGGCGGGTTCGGGTGGTCGATGGGACACCTGCTGTGTGGTTTGGATCGCTTAGGTATGTCACTCATCGACCGTTTGTGCTGACTTGTCTTCTCATCGGCTAGCGACTTCGTTTCGAGTCGTTTCGAGTCGTGATGCGCGTCGCTCGTTGCACCATCAATCTGGCACAGGACCTTTTCCCTTGATTTCATCCCCATCCCCATCATTCCGGCGCTCCCGGTCGCTCTCAACGTCTGCTGATACCTCCTGACCTTCTCTCTCGCGTTCTAAACGCTCTGGCCACTGTGGAAACAACCCTGGACAACAGTTTCACCGCCTGGGTCGTGAAGCACGCTGGCCGACTCGCTTCGTGCGCTCGACGATCGCATATCGTCGTGTGCTTTCGTTTCGCTGCGTGGGCATTCTAGATACCCGGTGGATGATGGGGAATGGTATGGAGACGTTTCAGCTAGGTCTTCGTCGACCGTTTTGGTTCGTTAAACGTGCGTCCCATGCGCTCCCGTTGATCTTGGACGCGTTCCATCGCGTCTTCGCACTCTCCCCCTCGATCTGCACGTCCTGTCGTGCTTCCTCTGAGACCTCTACGCCCACACTGTCGTGCGCAATATTTGCAACGCTCGGGTGTTCGTTCCGTGATTTTACAGGGTCATCCGAACCCTCGACCCCCGACGTCGTCCGTTTCACCTCCTGGGTCAGTCGGGACATCTGTGGCTCTTTCGAGTCGCCCAGTGACCTCGTAAGGCCACCGCTCTTTGCGTTCGGGTTCTCGACATTACTGGTCTTCTCGTCGACTGCCTGACTAGCTGTCTTGGTTCCTTGGGGCTCGACCGATGTGCGGAGGACCTCTGTGTCCTCGCTGTCGTCTTCCTGACTACTCGCAGGCGCTGCGAGGCTTGTGCCGTCAGTCGTTTCGACCGCGATCTCTTCGCCCGGTCTTCTCGCTGTGGCTTCTTGCTCTCTGGCCTCCATGCTAGCCTTCTTGCATCCTTTACCCTTCTCCTTGACTCGTCTACAGCCCTTCGTGTCGCGTCTAGGCTTGTGACGACTCCTTGTAGGCATTTCTTCGACCTTGAACATTCCCGACTCGATTTCGATTGTTTTGCAGTCGCACAACTTGTCACTGCACTCCCGATAGGGCCCGCTGAAGAGTTTGGGCTCAATTGCGCGCAGCCATCCGTGGTTCTGCGTCGCTTCGCCCTTCAACTTCTCGTAGTCGTCCTTGTGGTAAGTATATCGTAGACTTGTCGAATTAATTTGTCAGGTATTCGTGACAGTCGCGTGCTAGTGGTGTCATAAGTTCAAGCATGAATCTGGAACTCCGGAAACCAGAATATATTTCGTCGTTGCTTCGAGTTGCCTGTTGGGGTCTGCCGTGACTGTGCCGTCGAGGTAGTTCCATAGCCCAGCAGCTTTGATGACCATTTTGACCATTTCGCGCCATTTCGACCGGTTTTGACCGCCCATTGCGAGACACGGAACACCGAATTCGGTGCCGTGAACAAGCCTAGATAGTAGCATTAACGAACGAACGAACATTCATGGCTGTATAATACAACGTTAGTCTTGGCCGTGAATCGCCCTTCCAAGTTCCAACCCCTAATGACTAACGACAATGGAGAGATAATGTCATGGTCTGGAACACCCGTTATTTGTCTTAACCAGCCTCTCGTTTTTACAAACCCTCTTTCACTAGATCTTGGGTTCTTTGTGAGTCATAGACAATTAAATAATAAAGATGGCTTGAACATTACATAGTCATAGTCGTAGACTGGTAGATCGATACGTGCAGGCTAGCAGCGCATCTTAGGGGTATCTAGTGTACACCATGACAGCGAAAAAAAAAACATATGTTGTATGAGAAACCTACGAAAGTAAACCATATTCATGCACTGGCATATCGCAGTCTTCCTCCACTATCCAGAGCAGCGCGAGTGTCGATCATCCGCACATCAGCAGAGTATGTGACCAGCGCGCCTGCAGTATGGCACGCCTCGAAATTCGATTTCACGGCATGCCGCCCATAAGCATCGTTCCGAGCGATCTCTTTCCCGCACCCTTGGCATTCCCACATCTCCCCAAGGTGGATGCTTACGACATGCCTCGCAATCGACTCTTTCCGCATCGTCTTTCCGCAGGTGGACCAACGACAATCAACCTCGCGTTTGTCTCCCCCGGGCTTCCCTCTGTGCCACTTCTGGATATGTGTGTTGATGTATGACTTGTCGCCTTTGATCCAGAGGTGACACGGAGAGCGATCTTCCTCCCAGCGGCATTGATGAACATTAAGCCTCCCATCGGGTTCCGTCAGACCCTTGAGGAGTTCTTCTTCATCGATCCATAACCCGTCATACTCAATCGCACGGGCGCCTCGTCTGCGGCGAGACGAAGTAGTGGGCTCCTGAGGTGGCACGTGGCGAAAGCGAGCACCTGGCTCAAGGTACCCTGTTGACGTTGGGTGAGGGCACCAGTGAGGCGAAGATGGGCTGAATGATTGGTGTGAAGGGATATGGTATGGGATAAATTGGTCTGAGACGTTCTGGTCGTTTGGTGTACTTGGATAGTGGAAACGCGTCGTGT
>JBBPQZ010000435.1:0-15745 GCA_038092795.1 Boletus rubissimus | reverse complement strand
GATCGAAAACCTGAGGGTAGCCTTGCCTGATTCTCGCTGATATGATCCACTGTGAGTCTCACAACATAAGCGTAAGGAAAGTGTGCGCACCGTGAGGTGAATTCCTTCGGTGGGCGCCGAATGTGAATGATCAATCGATTGTTGTGCCTAACAAAAAATAAGCTATCATGAGATGGTACATAATAACCAGAAAAGACACACTGGGCCTGCTTCCGTGGGATCTGCAGGACCTTGTCGACTACGGGAAGCGACTTTGCTCGGACGGCTGGGGTCGGCAGCCTTGGGAGGCGATTTACGCTTTAATGTGTGATGAGTCATTATATATAAATCCGAGGTTGAGGAACAACGAACCTGTGGTTCTACGATGGGGATGGCTTTTGCAACCGCTCGCTAAGATAATATGTGAGGCACACCATACCCGATCGCTGGTCAAGAAAGAGCACTTACTCGCTTACGTCTACCTGCAGCCATCCACGAAGGTCCCTCATTTGTAGCCTCCACTCTTGCTGGTGACTGGGAACGAGAATGATCGGCAGGCTGACGGGACTTTCCGGAATGTCTGGCGGAATTATGTGCAACCGGGTCCTTGTTGCTCTTCTTGACCCTGAACTGTAACAACCTTTTGAGTACCAGATTGCCTTTGGAAGACTTAGCAGTATCAAGATTTTCGTCTGGAGGTGCCGAAGGCGAGGCTATAGGTGGCATATTTGACGATTGTGGTACGGCATGAGACGTGCCAAGTGGGGGTGCCTCATCATCATGGGGATAGGCAGAAGATGCCGGAGACGGTGGCTGCAGTAGCGTTAACACGAAAGTAAGAGGAACATAGTGATCACCAACCTCATCAAAATCGAACTCAGGGGCGGCCGTGCTTGACGGCACTTCCACCTACGCCATCGTGAAGACACGCTTCGAGAAGGAAAAGAAGAGACGGATACCTCGAGGAGATCGCCTTGGACCTCAGACTGGAGCGCACTGTCCTGTTCCCCAGGCTGTTCCTTGTGTATGTACACAAATGAAGTCAGCGCGACTGTCGTGGTGATGGAATGACGAAATCCTACCGCAGTGGAGTCAGACGACTTGTTGTCATGAACACCTGAGGTTGATGGCTGCTCGTCTGGTTGTTGCTCCTCGCGAGTAGATGCCTAATGTAGTGGGTTAACGCGGGAGACAGAATGGGGCCTATCCGACATGCTAAAATCACAAATGCTTACAAAATACAAGTCAGGGAGAATACTGCCGAGGTTGCGGATGGCGATTTTCCCGCCATGTTGTCCAGTCGCAAAATAGCTGCTGTCCGGGGAAAGAGCAATCGACTGTATGTGATCGCTGCTCTCGATGACAGGGACGATGTGAGAGAGAGTCGATGAGTCCAGGAACATGATGGACTGTGATGCGTCGGCAGCGATAAATTTGCCGTTGGTGGCCAAAGCGATAGACTTGACGTTGCTGTCAGCGAGAATTGGCGACTCAGCAATCTGCGACCCCGAGGAAGTATTAAAAGACTTGATGTGGTTGTCGCCTGATGCAGCAAAAATTTGTTGGCCATCATCGGACCATGCAAGTGGAGTCACTAGTCCGACTGAGGGCATGGGTGTCTTGATGTTGATAAGCTGGTCACCATTGCGACTGTCAAATATGCCGATTGACCCATCGCGGGCAATGGCGATGCGCTCGCCATTGGGGGAGAATTTGATTCCCGTGATATGCTCGTCATGTTTGAGCGGGCCAACGAGTCTCTCTCCGCTGGGGATGCTCCAGATGCTCGCCTCGTCGGATTGAGTCCCGGTTGCAAACCTCTTCGAATCCGGAGCGACGTCGATTGCATACGCCGCGCTTGCGCCGTCCACGTCGATGACCTTTTCATGCAACTCACTGTCCCGTACGCTTGTGCCCCGAGTAGTCCCACACAGTATCCATTTATGATCCTGCGACACAGAAATGGCGTTCAAGTCCATTCCCGTCTGTTTTCCTACCTCTTTGCCATCTTCAAGTCTCCATCGTCGAATGCCATCGCCAGTCCCACCCAAAACGTGCAATCTGTCAGGGTGGAAAGCGACCGCCCACACCGAACCAGAGTCGGCACCGGCGTCAAGAACCATTGTCGGGTCTTGCTGAATTGTCAGCATTGCACAATCACTCCCTAGACCTGCTACGCACCAGTCTTTGTCGATGACATTCTCACAGATGATGCGCAGTCGTGGGCTTCGAAGAGTGAAAGAACGAGGTGTTTCGGTTTAGTACTCGTGGTGCACGAAGTCGCTCCGCACGTTCCCTTCGACTCCAAGTCTCAATATGGGTCCCAGCGCCTCGTGCCTTCAGCGCTTACTCTTACTCATGACTCGTTGCGATGACCAAGCAAGCAGTTGCGAACTGGTGGTCTTACCCTGGGACTCGCCCTTCCTCATCAGACTCAGAATTTCAGCTGCTGGATTTGGTTCACGAGTCACGACGGGCGTGAAATCCGCAGTAGACCGACTCGCGGCATACCGCGCACAAAATATGAACATGTGTGCACCTCCAGGACGCCGTCGAACAACAATGTTCATACTTCAGAAAGATATTCTCCACAAAGCGGGAGACAAACATACGTCAGTTCGTCATATTCCTATTCATATATGTGGGCGTTTCTGGAACAGCTTGCACTCGCTGCTATTGATGTCAGACAGGTGGACCTCGCAGACATACTCACACGTCTCTGAATGGTTGCGCCCACACACATGCCTCGTTCACGCCACCAATGCTTTCGGACGCCCCAGTTCACCGCGGGTAGACTGTATTACAGGCATCCACGTGGGAGCCACAGAAATGCCAGAGGTTACTCTCAAATCTCAAGTACTATACTGCGCATTTGGAGCCCGATCCTATTAACGCGGTATGCGGACCGGTGTGATCGAATGACGTCGTCTACTCGGGTGAGGACCTCGCGCTGTCGATCAAGATTTTCCTCACAGTGGTCGGTATGACGGTTTTTTTTTGGACAAGATGTCTTGGGACATCTTCACAAACCACTACGCCGCAATGTTGGGGGATTGGCTACAGTACGCACCTCGAGCAATAAAGGTGAACATGTGGATCAAGGTTCATATCAGATATGTGTGTCCGTCTCTGGAGAGTTGGAAATAGGTAAAATCGCATTTTTGGGCGATGAACAGAACCGCAAAAGTTCAAGCTTGTATAATATGGCCATTGGTCCGAGTGTTGATTCAATGGCGCAGAAGACAACCGAAACAGGGTAGATCGTCCTTGTGATACGACTTGATGAACTGTCGCTCTTCGAGTCGCACCGCAACATCCAGTTACATCATGCTGGGTCACCGCTCCGGCGGAAGCAGGTCGGTTTGACTAGCCTGGAGGGTTCTGGCAAAGTTGCAGTCCTCGAGCGCTCTTTTTCTCACTCTTCAACCTTGCTCGTCCGACCCGCGACAACTGGTAGTTGTGTTAGAATGGACAGCACCTTTGAAACGGAACCAAACTGGGCAGGAATGACGGATGATCCCCATGCGCATGGCATGCACATCGCCACTTTCATCAGCCCCGCGTCAGTTTCCCAGTCCTTTTCTATTCCCTTTGCATTTTCTCGTGAATACGTCCGTCCTGAGCCTGACATCTTCTACCAAGGGTGGGCTACCTACACACATATGTCCTGCTCCCCAGCCGAGTCTCTAGCCCAGCTTCTCCACAGACAAGCATGGTTCGCCGACGCACTGATCACCGGATCGAGCTACGGCACTGTCATGACCTTTTTCTGGTACTGCTTTCACGCCCCTGGAGTCGACTCGGGCGGGGACCTCGCACTCTCGATGAACTTCGATGTATCTCACAGTTGACTCGGCGACGCTGGCCTATTTTCATAAATATTGAGACACAAAGTCTTGGGACATCTCCGGTCAATATATTCGTGTACATGACGAGGATTACAATACAGTCAAATAAATATAGATCCTCTGAAGAACGATAAAAATTCATTTTCCTCGTCTCCTTTGTTTTTGAGGCTTTTCTCGGTACAATACGTACCTTCACATTCTACAGGATTTCTTCGTAACTCCACGGTGAGAAAGGGAGGAAAGGAGGAAAATAACACGCAGACCGCACCTGACCTGCGTTCAACCTTGTGTACCGCCAGAACTTTCCGTGTCCGTCCCAGCGAGGCTTGCACCAAAGGTTGGCTGCATTCCCGGAGATGGGGACCCCACTGCATCAGAGACATCTCGGCGATCGGACGGGACTGCAGGACCTCGGGATAACTCAGATTTAGTAGTGTTCCCCGTGACTTTTCCACGGAGCTGATCAATATTCCTCTCCCATTCCTCTAGCAGCCGCGTTCGACGGTCGGGATCAGGCGAGTGGGGAGGACGGTGCTCGTGGACGATTCGTTCTTTGTTCAGGTTGGAATCAACCGCGGTGCGACAGTCAGAGACGAGATTAGAGCAGAGGAACGTAAGCGCTTGTGCGATTTGGGCTCCATGGATGCCAAGCTCGAGGATGACATTATAGGTGTTGGCAAGGCCAACATCGTGTGAATTAATAGCGGCTACCTTCTGTTCTAACCCCTTAATCGCCTCGCGAAGGGTCGTCACTTTGGCGGACTCGGAGGAAGGTATTTGTGTGTTAGGCGTAGGATAGACAGGGCTGGTATGAGCACCGGCCGTGTTAAAGACATAGAGGAGTTGTGGGTCTGAGATGAGGAAGTAACGGGAAAACGTAACAGACGACGAAAAGGCGGTGAAGGGCTCTCGAAGAACCCGGCTAGTTGTATCCCAGGATCTAAATACGACGCAGTAAACATCATGGTCCAGCATCATCCGCTCACTGGCGATGACATCGCCATATTTGATAGTGAAGTAGCCGTGGAGGATGTCTGCAGCATCATGGATCTCCTTGAGCCCAGTGACCGCGATCTCGAACCCATGCACAAGCTCGATGAAGCAGTGTTGTTTTGGATAGAAGGTATCGTCGCCGAAAGTAGAGGAATTCTTGAATAGCCAAGGGATTGAGTCGTGGGCGACGACGTCGTAAACGACGCGGTGGAAATCCTTGTTAACATAGGCACCCTGCGTCTCGATGTTGTAAGCGGCAAGATACTTGTCAAGCGCGGTTTTGAGATAGTGAACCTCCGCCTCATTCTTTGCCTGGAAATAAATTATTCGAGACACATCAATGCCGTTGTTAACCTTCCAGTATGCGCGGACACCGCTGAATCCAGATAAGATCTGGCGAACGCGCTCGAGCAAGTCAGCTCGAGGTTGAGCAGCGCCGGTGGGTGACAGAGTAATATATACATAGTCCACAGGAGTTCCGCTTTCCGGGGGAGTAAACGTAAGGGGAGAGGGTCGGGCGAGTGCCCTTGATCATATTGGTGAACGAGCTTTTGAATGTGGGCGGTGGCCGCCCGATGATGGTCACGTTTGAGGCCGGAGACTGTCAATTGAAGACCAACTTGGGGCGTTGGTTGAGCAAGCTTGGCAAGAAACGGGGAAGGGTGGTGAACAGGCCGAGAGGATACACCATATAGGGGCATCATGCTAGCGCGAGTGAGGCTGATTGAAGTAACAGCAAAATGGGACTAAAAAGGTTGACGAAATTCAGCTGAACAGAAGAATAACGACAAAGTAGGTCGGTGTTGTGATGTGGTAGCGGTAGCGGTAGTGATGGCGGCGAAGAGAGTTGGTGCAAGGCATTTGTCACGAGCCTAGGGGTTTGCCAAGTGGAAACAACGGATGAAAACCTCACACATGATTATTGTCAGATCCTCACCATGTCTTTCCTTATCTCTCCGCCTCGTTCCCCTGAGCTGTTTTACTCCTTGACGATCCGGAGATCAAGCTTTTGACCTTGATCACGCCCGCCTCCAGTATCCGTTCTCGGGTAGTGATCCATCACGCCCCAAAGCATGGATCAGAAACAACGTTGACTTACCCTCCTCATCTATCGCATCCATACACGATTTTCAAAATGCAAGCGTAATTATTCCCTGGTCGGCCTGCCTCATGTCCTTGGCGGGAAAAGCGTCTCCGCGTTTCCGGACAATTTAGCAGTACTTGGACCCCAGGTCCTTTATACATTACTTACTTCCCTATAGACGGCAACGGGCTTAGGGAGGGTCGACGTATGTAGACCCTTTCAGGACTTGTTGTTCCTTCCTAAAGTTCGCCTCCAGGCAGTGTTTGCCTGAGAAGATCCTACACTAACATTGCCCAACCACGTCAGAAAATGAAACTCGAGTTCACCACGTACCAGAGTACCGTATTCGCTGCGACCTTACCACACCATTGTCTAGCGACCCACACCCACACAAATTTCCAACAGATAGAACAATCAACTGAACATCATGTTCACTCGAGTATGTGCACAACATATGGCACTGCTCAGCATCAAAGTTACCACGAAGGAAAAGGAAAGAAAAAAGGGGCACCAAAAAACGAACAAGTGAAGACCAGAAATGTAGCGACGATATACATCCCACCACTTTTCTCTCGAATGGACGAAAACGAGGATCCGAGACCCTTTTTGGAGCCGTATAATGGTAGGATAGAGCAAATAGCAAATCACATGTCGGGTTGCATGGGCATCACCTGGCCACCTTTGGCAGCCGTAGGCGTGAAAGTGTGCCAGCGATCGTTGAAACGAACATCCAATGGCCGACCACCATACATGTATTGCTGGAATTTGGCTGCCGGAAGACGAGTTAGGGACGCGACTGCTCTTGAAATGAAAGGTAAACGTACCGATGGCAGTCTCTGCCTCCGATACCTGGGCAAATTGGACGACACCACATCCCTTGGATCTCGTCCCGTCGAACAGAATCTCCGCAAGCTCGACCTGTCCCGTGGTTTCGAACAACTCTACCAAATCCTCGTTGGCAGTCGACCAGGGCAACTTGGAAATACATTAGACTCGTGCTCGCACTTAAAACAACTGGCAGAGGACTCACATTGCGAACCATAATTTGCTGGCTTGGCTCAGGTTCTACGTAACCATAGCCTCCACCGTAACCACCACCGTAGCTATCCATACGGAGACCACCGTGACCACCAGATTGATCGGGGCCTGGGTAGTCCGCATAGATATCTTGACTCGAGAAGTCGCGGCCGGATCCTTGCGACGCGTATCCACCTCTAAAGCCACCACGGAAACCACCACGGAGACCACCACGTAGGCCACGACCACCACCGAAGCCACGGAGACCACCACGGAACGCACCTGGGCCAGAAAGGCCAGCGTAACGGTCCTAAGAAGCATGTGCGATGAGCAGAGACAATCAGGAATAAACCAAAGCTTATTTACCTCGCGAACTTCGAGAGTACGGCCATACCAGTCGAAGCCATTATACATGCCTATAGGATTATAAGGCCACCGGTCGACAACATCAAATAAGAGGACGCACTAATGGCTTGCTGGGCATCCTTTTGTGTTTCGAAGACCACTGTGCCAGAGCCTTTGGGACGGCCATCAGCACCAATATTGATGTCAGCCCGGATGATATTCCCAGCCGCTCGGAACAAATCTTTCAAGTCCTGCCAACCAGCTTGGTAGGGCAACTGATCACCACGTAAGCAGACATCGAAATCACAGAGTCAAACTGACATTGCCAACGTAGAGCTGATTCCCTGGATTTTGTTGGGTGCCGAAATAATTGTGATGAGGAGGGCGTGGGGGCGGCTGCGCATGGAGCCCTTGTCCAGCCATCGCCATACCGATTTTTCCCGGAACGGGAGTAGCACCGAATCGTGACTCGTTTTCTCGATCCTAAGCCGTTGGTGAGTTAAGTAATAACCCTTGCAGAACTTGGTGACTTACCTCACGGATGAATACTGGACGACCCAAGAGGGGCACTTCTGAGAGCTCTCGGACGGCTCTCTGGGCATCCTCCGGAGATGCAAACTCGACGATACTACGTTGCAGGTAAGCATAAGATCAATAGGGCAAATCAAAGAACATACCCGCATCCTTTGGAAACTCCTGAGGGTGTGACCAGTACTTCGGCGAAGAGGACCTCCCCAGCTATTTAACCCCAAAAGAAAACTCCCATCAATATCCTCTCAATCATTCCAGCCATCCAACAACGGCGAAACCGGGAAGAAAAAACGGCAAAAGGCCACTACCAGCACAACCACTCCTCCACTCTCCCTCATCAGCTCAGACTCGCACAAAAGCACCCCCCTGCCTTTTTTCCAAGACGAGCGAGCTTCAGCAGAACGGATTTGCGTGCGCGGTAACCAGGGCCATTCCCCCCCCTTCCCACGCAAAGAAAAAATATCTAATCTGAGATTCCCCCACCCACCTCCCCTCATGAATTCCATAAGATCGCGGTACTTGACGTCGTAACTGAGATTGCCAACATAAACACGGTTCTCCCTCTTGCTGATCTTTGCGAATTCAACTGCTTCTTCATGGTCAGCATTCATGGGCCCACCGAGAGAACGGGCGAATGGGTCAGCGGGCTTGCGATCACGGCTACGTGAACGAGTGCGTGATGGACTTCGCGAGCGGGTACGAGACCGCGAGCGACGGGAGTGCCTACGGTCACGTGGCGACGTGGAGCGCCTGCGGGACCTAGAGCGCGTGCGACTACGAGAACGCTTACGGCGCTGAAAATTGGAAGAACTAATGGATACCACATATTTTTCCAGAGTGAAACACAAAAACTGACCTCGCCGTTACGCCTTTCTTCCGGCTCCCAGTGGTCAGTACGCCTACTGCGACCTAACGAAGCAAGACGGTAAGTCGAAAATCATTAGGAAAAAAATTTGGGGGTAGACATGCCCGTGTCCCTTGCGCCACGGTCTCTGTCTCTCTCGCGGTCACGGTCCCTATCACGATCCCTGCGATCACGGTCACGGTCGCGGTGGGGGTCACGGTCTCTCTCCCGATCCCTATCGCGGTCGTAGTCACGGTCTTCTTTGGCCTTCATGTCGACATCCATTTGAACAAGAAAAAGAGAAAGAGAAAAAACGTCGAGGGTGAGGTAAAGAGTCAAGGGCCGGGAGGGTAAATTTAAAACTCCGATTGAACATTCGGTCTAGTCAGGTGACCACGGCGAACACTACAGTCTAGTAGGGTCACCGTACAACTTCAACAATCATTGCTCAGAAACTTGCAAATTCCAAGCTGGTACGAGCTGAACATTCACGAAACTAGTGGACTTCAAACCATGTGCGTCGTTACGATCTTGAATACACCATTGACAAGACTAGCCGCGCGAACGGAGGGTTGCCAAAGGTGGCGCTCCGTAAATTGAACCTCAAACACAGTCCATCATGTATCCTTCATGTTCAGCACCGGGATTAACGTAGAACCCCCGTTCTTATTTCTTCCCGTTGTGGTGGATCCATCATCTACGGGGATCTACAGGGGCGGGGATCCCACGAGGCCTGGCATGTCCATGAGCCTTGGATCTAGATCGTGATTCATCCTGTCATAGCCTCCTGCATATGGATATCTTACAGGCACACGTGGGGTCCGCTTTCAGATTAACCATAATCAGGTGACCCAGAACGTTCTTTGTCCTCTTCTCCTACATACCAGTGCCACTGCGATGGACAACGAGACGGGTACCCCAGTCGTCTCGTCTCGCGTGTTGGATAAAGAGGCACCCAACCCCGACCCCAGCGGCAATCCAGAGCTCTGGAAAACACCACTCTTGGAGCTTCTCGATTTGCTCAAGATAATCGACAATTCACAGCCCACTCCCAAAGTCGATGGCCCACGCTTTTGCTTTCAACCATCCCATGATCTCTCCGAAATCTCAAGAATATTTCTTTCGGTGTCTACCTCCCTTTCCATCCAGTACGATATCGACCTCAAGACTATTCGGCCGTTGGGTTCCAACGCCGTGCCACCCGCTGCAATCAAACTCCAAGAATATGCAAACCACGTCCTGCGAAGGATCCAAGTGAGAATTTTCACCTATACTCAAATCGAGCGACCCACTTAATTATCGCCACTAGCTCTTCAGGGACCGTTTGCTCGAACACGCCGTCATAAATGACCCCAGTTGTTTCCTTCACGTTGACCTGTTTACCTGCCCGCTCTGTCTCGGCCCTCTAGCCTCTTGTATCGATTGCGACTCTAAAGTCGCATGCTCCAATCCAGAGTGTCGTGGCTCTCTCGTCATTGACTCCGCACACTGCTACGAGCACGGCCGCATGGCATGTCATGCATGCCTCGCGAAAAGCGACGCGGTCCCTTCCATGATCTGTTGCGCAATGTGCCAAGCCTGGTGCTGTAAAGAAGACACGGATTGGTGTGCCGGGCTAATCATCCACCCCGCCCTAGGCACGGAGGAGCTGGCCAAACTGTCCCACCAGTCCGCGTGGGGCTGCAAGTCCATCGTGCGGTCGCATCCGCCAAAACCCAGCTTATGCAAGCTCTGCACCGACTTCGAGCTTGCACCGGGTTGGAAACTTTGCCGCAATAACACGGAAGAGGTGGAAGCTGATCACTGTCCGTCCCAAATTCCGTATAATACACAGTTTCGTGTCCGTGGTGCCTACTGTCCGGAGTGCGTCCATCAGAGTCCGGGTCGCCGTTGTGCCTGCGAGCTCTCTTGGCTCTGCGACACGTGTTCTGCTATTAGGAATAAGTTCGGCATCTATCCCTATCTCATCACCTGTCCTCGTTGTGGAGTTGACTATTGCACCGGTCCTGACGCCGATGTGTCGTGTGGAGATTACATTGAAATATGTGGGGGCTGCAAGGGAGTTCCACTCTGTAACGCCTGTCAAGAAGAAGAAGAACTCCCTGGAGAAACCCAAACTGAAAAGGAACGTCCGAAACAGGTGACTTTTGCTCTACAATGCGGTTTTTGCGAAGCCTGGAGTTGCGCCACCTGCTATGCTTCCGAGCGCACAGCGACATGTGTTCTCTGCAACCGCTGGGTTTGCTACGGGTGCGTTAGCGACCCGGAATACGACGTGATAGAACGATGTCCTTTCTGTGCCGAGTATCTCTGCAGGTTCTGCAGGGTGCACCACCGTGATTGCCCGGGCATTATCATGGTATGTGTTTGGTGCTCCCGAATACAGTCTGACCGATGATGGAAGTTCCTCCGCAGCTCATGGCCCACGATTGGCCGCGACCGATCATGACAGCATGAACGCAAACAACGTTACGCCGCTATGGGTGGAAAAAAAAGTGCAGTGCGGTGGATTTTCTATACCTTGTTTCGAGACGAACGGGAATGTATTGTTTTGGCAGAATAATGTACAGTGGGGCCTGGGTGTTCGTTTCCGGTGTTTGGGAGCGTGATAGACAATTGCAAGGGCCAACGGATCGATGGATTCGCATCGCTACAAGCATGGTGCCAGCGACGAGCGAGAGCCCAGTCCATAAAGTGAACACGCTCAGATCTCCCCCCCCTCCCCCAAGACTCTGATCCACGATCCATTGACTGCGCATGACTGAAAATGTGACACATCGACACAGTGGATATCAACGGGATCGACGCATGTCGAATACAGACGTCCCGCGTTTAAAAAAATAAGAATCGATCCTACCGTCTACATATAAGTCGTCATGCAAAAAAAAAACCCCCGTGGCATGACATCCGAATTTAAATATAAAAAATTAGGGATGCGTGAAAGGCAAAACTAGTACGATACATGTCAAGATTGGAACAATGAATCCTCCTCCTTCTACATAGATACTGATCGTGAGACTAGGATGTTGGGTCGTCATCGTTTTTTTTTTTTTTTTCCTTCGTGCGCCCCCTCGCACGTCGACTATGCAGGCCGGACGTTTGTCTCCGGATTCGTCGTGTCATCCACTTTCGAAACGACGACGAACGCGGTTATGAGCGCCGAAAAAGCCAACATCAATGAACTTGCAGAAAGGACTGCATTCCGGGCGGACGAGACACCCGTCATGAGAGACACCACGACGAATATGTTCAGCGGGACGCGGAACAGTGCCGACAACTGCAAGGAAACGGGAACGACATGAACAAGGAACGAAATATGAGAATAAAGACGAAAAGACGGACCGTAGCACGATGTTCGTTCGAGATCAGGGTCCCTCTCAGCATGCCCTGTATGGGGTAGTACATGCCGACACACGCTTCAAAGGCACAGAATGCCCAAAAACGCACTCGCTCGCTCTCTGAGCGTGTGCTGAGCGCGAGCGCCAACGCACTCACTGCGCAGACAAGGCTGCTTAGTTTGGCGTGGAGGGTCAAGGAGGATTCGTTATGCGACCCGAGCGAGGGCGGAGGAGTATATGAAGTGATGGCGGAATACAGGAGCGAGCCAAGCATCATGGAGATCATGAACGAAGAAAAGATGTACCCGAGGGGAAGGGCCACCGTAGGGAAGGAAAGAGAGGCCTCTTGCAACGAGGGCACCCAGACGAACACAAAGAGGTACATCGAGCCTTCAAAGCACGTCTGGGTTAAGCCGATCGCCAACAAGATAGGATCTGTAAGTGTGCGTTGAGTCAACTACCGTCAGTGCTTCCGACATCATACGCGTGACCGCTGAAGACGATATTCACCATTGCGTACGATTTTCCATGCTTGGCCCAACCGCCTCAACTGAAACGGGTCGACGCTTGCAACTGTTGTACCGCCTCCACCTCCATAGTTCTCTGTCCACTTGGCTTTGATCACGAAATATGCAACGATGAGCAGCCCTCCACTTGCAATGAAAGGCGATGCAAACGATCTCGTGAATGATACCAGTTGGTTGCTTACTACGCCAGCGCCCGTAGCGACGAACCCATTAACTAGAGTCGCACGGCCGAAGATGGTCGAGAGGTCGGAAGATGGGATCGTAAGAGAGTTGGCCGAGGAGACCAACCATGACTCGAAGGCAGAATAGAGGATGGATGTGGACACCCCAGCCGTGAGACGTCCAAAGAGTAGAATGGGGAGGTAGGGCACGTTGATACAGAGGCATGCAAAGGTGTAGGTGATGCAGAAAACGAGACACAACTTCTTGCGGCCACTGGCGAAGTGTTTAAGCCCCTAGACTTGGTCAAAGGAGATGCACACGTACTGTTGATCCGCCCAAACGCCAACCAGTGGGGCCGTCAGACCCGCAGACATGAAACCGGTGACGAACAAGACAGCAACCATTCTTTCAGGCATCCCGTACTGCTCACGGTATAAGGAGTAAACGTATGGGCCTTGGAGCCAGTCAGCACCTGTTCGCCAGCGCCATTGAGACCAGCAGGGAACAACAAGACATCAGGATGCTGCAATCCGGACCTCGAGATCGAACCCACCCATGACGATGGCATAAACAAGTAGATATTCCCGTGTCAACTTGGCGAGTGCGTTCACGGGAACAGTATTCCCGCCGTTCTCAAGACGATCTGCATGGTAGTCCTTTGCTGTAGCTGCGGCTGCTCGTTTCCGAGAAGATGCGTGATGTTCAAGGAGGAGGAAGACCAAACAAGAGGAGACGAGGAGAATCAATTGTAGTTCATAGAAGGCGACCATCTCCGCCCGTGAGACGAATTCACAACTTGCTGTGCCAACCGCCCATCGCTGCTCAGTTGTGTTCCAGGGAAGCAAAAACTACAAGTCGCGCTCACCTTCGGGAATATTTCGCGAGCTATTCGTCGACGGTGTTCAAGTTGAAAGAAAAAAAAATATAGGCGTGTTGGGCTGCGCTCACGAGCGCGCCTTTAACTCGAAGGAATTCCGCAAGTTGGTCCGGTTCAAATTATCATTCCCACAGCTTGCACTTGGCTCGTTGCTTGAATTTGCCGAGACGCCAAAGGACACGACGACGAGGGCAATAGTGACAACAGAGGTGGAGTAACCTGTGGCGCGGCTGCCAATTAGATCAACCGACGTAGGGTGTTGCGGTACAGCCGTTTTATCTTCTCGAACTTATCCCGAGAATGCTAATTCATCCAATAGGTTTCCAGTCCCAGGATTCGTCAGAATATGATTCTGCTTCCATTGCTGCCGGCACAGACGCCAGACTAGGACTTTGTGCGGTTATTCGTCGTCGTCCTCCCTCCCTTTCGTCATACCGGTTCGATCATGACAACAAAGCGCCGACTCAATTATGAACAGTTGGCGGGAGGAGCTCAAACCCGAGGGACTCCCGTGGTGCCATCTCCTTCGCTCTCTCACGCCTGACGGACGTGTCATAAACTAATCATATTTCGTTGCTCAACTGTGGGAGTTAATCCGGATGGCTTACCCATGTCCGATGTCGTTCATGGTTATTTGCAGTCCCTTTCAATGACTGGCAGCACCCGCGCATCGATCCTTCTCAGATGCCAAGTGTGAGTTGATGTCTTTATGAATCTTCGTATCAGCCGTGTATTGACTCATTAGGCAAGAGATGCGCAGGCGAATGAGGTGGGGCCGCGTCTAGATCTCCGCCGACCATTCTGGAGACGGCCGAGAGAGCGAAAAAAGTGTTGCCAGAAGGCTTGCCAGTGGCAAAACATGAACCAGTTTGGAAATTTCTATCGACCATCCATGTGAAGGTTCCGCTGTGTCCAAAGATCCTCCCAGCGTATATCCAGACCCACTGAGGTGGTGGACCGGTTAGATCCGTCATATTGCACCCAGTGCACTTATTGATCGCACAAGAGCGTCATAGACACGGAAGTGACTGCATTGCGTGGGAGCGGAGTACGAGTAGACATCGCTGGTACAGGAGGGGAGGAATTAACCCATGAAGTGTCTAACGCTGGAAGCTCTGACTGCGGCTCGCGCCCGTACGCCCTTCACAAATTAATTGAGTTCATTGTGCGCAGATGCAGCCCGCTATAGCAACAAATTCCATGCGGTCGACATCCTAGCGGTCAAATCAATCGCATCCATTAGAGCATCGCTCTCCAGGAACTCTCCTTCGAGTACTTCCTTCAAGCCAAGAACAACCTCTTGGTATACGCGAGGAAGGCCAACTGGCCTGCTACGAACCTGGATTCGTTGGCAATGTTCTTCTGGAATATTGAAACACCAGGGAAAACGGCGCTTCATTGCTCCCACTACATAATTTGCTGCAGTAGTGCCGCATCCATACGAAGGGTAAGTGATCGAATTGCAACTCGATTTCAGGGGTCTCGTTGTAGATATATCTAATAGCTACAGACGATGACCATCTTGTCTTGTAATACAACTAAGAAAGAATCTAAATGAAGCACGAAACGAATAGTGTTACAGGCTACCAAAGACAGCGTTGACACGACAGATGGATACAGCAAATGACGATAGCTTGAAAGTCCACAGTGAGGGTACAGACGAAAAGCGATTGATCGAGATAGATGAAGATAGCGGATGACCGTCCATGAAGTCCGAGAAAGAATCAGGCGCGGCGCGCCGCAATAGATGAGAAATAGAATATAATCATCAGCCAAGGGCCGTGACACACTCAGGTTCCAATTATTGGAACCTGAAACTGATCATGAGCCATGATGCAGTGGAATGGGTAAAGGTGGAGGGGCGCGAGTTCACGTCCTCGGTACCAAATGCACCACCCACCGATCCCGCCCATCCGTAGACCTCAACAAACCCGCAAAGAAGACGTTCTGTCCGAGGAAATCAATCCTCTTCACGCCCTGCGCAAATTCGCGCGGGTCAGCACGCGTCCGAGCTCTGAAATACTCAGCGGCAGTGGCAGAGATACTGACCAAAGTGCCCATCTCGGTGGAAGATACGCTGCGATCAAGAACATCACGGATGCGTGCGAGCACGTCGTATACGGTCACGCCGCGCGAGTTCCGGACTTCGATCGTGGACCAAAGCGGGAGCGAGGGGACACTGAGTACGAGGTGTGTGCAG
>JBBPQZ010000434.1:0-15761 GCA_038092795.1 Boletus rubissimus | reverse complement strand
GTAGCACTTTGCGACTGGTATTCCCAGTCTAATCCACTTTGTTTACTGCGATAGTCATTGCCTTGACCTTCTTGGTCATTGTAGACTGCATTGTTCGGAAAGGACCCCCATATCCTCCTTCGTGAGCCAGGACATGTGTAGCCTGCAAGCATAGTCTGAGCCTTGTGGAAGTGATCAGACGCTTCGGCGGTAGTTCATAACAATTTCACTTGTCCCTTTTTGGGTACAAGTCTTTTGCTCCTAACAAACTATCTAGTAGTACTAAAGCTAAGGAATTGTCCTGCACTAGGCACTCTGTGGGTTACCTGTGGAGGGAACTCCTAAATGGGTGAGAAAGTTTCTTTAAAAGAGAACTCCTCTGTGAGATCAGAATCTGTATAGATCTAAATCTGCTGCTTGTGGCCTGAAAGGCTCTCCTTATATAGATATTTACAGTGGCTGTGCTAGGCTGTGCTAGCTTACAAATCGCTTACAAATGCCAAGAAAATGCTGAGTAATTATCTGTCAATTGCCAAAAGGATTATAGATGGCTTATTTTGATTGGATGAGCTCTGACTTGGTAGGCTTGGCACTGACTCATGCTGACTCATGCATTACAAATCAGGGGTAGTCTATTTTTAGCTCATGACTTATGCTAAGCCGAGCTGAATTTAGTATACTTTTTGGTAGTCATGGATGCTAATGTTTACTGTGACTTATGTTGACTCATGCTGACTAGGTATGACTCATTTAGGGGTAGTACATGGTCATGTGATTGTGGAAATGGTAGCTACTTGGCAAGTGTGTAGGGTAGAAATGAAATATAAAGAATTTCTATGTAACTACAAGTTTGATTACTATATGAGAATGGGTGGGAAAGATAAGTTAATATCTTCCCAGAAAATGGTGGGAAAATTAAGAAAATATAGGAAAAGGTAGTTCATACTATAAACTATCCATCCCTAAAGTTTTGTGGAATTCTGACTGTAGGAAGTGTATGAATTTTGACTTCTCAGTCCTTCTGTTATGGCCATGCATCAATTCAACTTGGTGCAGGTCAGCACTAAGAAATGCACAAGTGAGGTGAGTTATTTCAACTATTTGGTGCAAGCAGAGCTTATAACCTATCAAATATTGAAAGTCCAAAGGTCTGGAGCAGACCAAAGCTAGTAAGATTAAAGTAAACCAGAGCTTAGCTGCTGTTTAAGACAGGTGAAAACAACTGTATTAATTATCTAGTAAAACCAGAGCAGACCAGAGCTATGGTATATTAGTTTAGGGATAAGTACAAATGAATAAATAGTAATTCATTTCAGCTGCTGCCTAAAATGGGCAAAAACAACTGAGGTGCCTGGATATGAAGTGAAGGATTTATACAGTGTGTGATGAAGGTACACTTGTGCCTCAATAAGTGTCAGGGAAGAAAAATGTGATAAATAAAATATAGGTGGCATTATCGAGTAGCAATGCTATACTAAAAGAAAAGATGTCACTCTACAATTGGTTATCTATTACTCCAAAGCTTTAATGCTGCAGAGTTTCATAACTCCAATCAGAGTTGGTGGTATTTTGTCACTGAGTATAGTAACCTCAAAAACTCTTTTTATATTAAATATAATAGTATTGTGTGAAGCACACTGCCAAATACTTTGGGAATCTTGCTTAACTTTGGTGGTGTTATAAATCATACATACTCTTGGCTACAAGATTGCTTCCTAGGTCATGTGATTTGGTTCACAGGCTATAAAGATATAATTAATTCAAAGCAGTAATACCATGGAAAGGGCTTTTGAGCTTTTTAATGAAAAAGTGTATTTGAACATTATCAGTATTTGATATAGCCTTCTTTTGCTTTAAGCACTGCCTGAACCCTCCTAGATATGTTTTCAATCAACTTCTGACACTTCTCAACTAGTATCCTATCCCATTCCACTTGAATCCTTTTTCAAAATTCATGAATTCCATTTGGGGAATTTCATACTGTGCAAGCCTTCTCTTGAGACAACCCCAGAGATGTTCAATAGGGTTGAGATCTGGGGACTGTACAGGCCACACCAAAGTATTGAATTCTTTCTTCTCTAGCCAATTCTTGACCAGTCTGCAAATGTGCTTGAGATCATTGTTTTGCTGAAAGATAATATCAGGAGGATTGAGACCATAATACTCTAGGGTTTCTTGAAGCTCATCCTTCAAAATTTGAAGGTAAAGGTCCCCATCCATCCTACCATCAATTTTAATAGCATAACCAACTCCCTTCTAAGTCATACAGCCCCACATCATAAGAGAACCTCTTTTAAACTTGAGGGTTTCCTGCATCAGCCTATTACTAAGGCCCTCACATGTCCTTTTCCATATCTATTTGCATCCATCTGACCCTAGGCAATTGATTTTGATCTCATCAAATCACACTACCTTCTTCCAGTCCTCTATAGTCCAGTCCTTATAAGCATAAGCAAGATCCAAATGAGCTTTGTGATGCCTAGTAGAGAGAATAGAGTGTTTGAACTTGACTATAGCTTTTATTATACCAGCTTTCTTCAAGTGGAGGTAGATAGTACTGGTAGAAAGAGGTTGGTTGATGATGTTGGTGAGTGATCTGGTTACTTGAACAGCATTTTCAGTCTTTCCAAAGGTAATAAAATGTTGGGCATAACAAATATTGGCAGGAAAAAGCTTGGAAGGATAACCTCCAATAGCTTTGAGAAGGCCAGGACACTCTTTGGAACAGAGTTTGGATATGGCAGAAGGGCTAACACCAGTTTGCTTGGCAATGACTTTACCAAAATGGCCAAAATCAAGCAAAGAGAGGATGGTTTTTTATTAAGTAAGAGAAAGGAATCTAACCATAATGGTGGTTGAGAATCAAGAAGTGTGGAAACTTTTTTGAACTCAGACATACTTTTTATATGTATATCTTTGTTTGTACTAACAAACAATGGCAATTATACTACAATATGATTGAAATCCTACTCAGCAATTCAAAAGCTTAAAAGTCCCTTTTATGGTATTACTGTTTTGAATTGACCATATCTTCATAGCCTGTAAACCAAATCACATGACCTAGGGGGTGATCTTGTAGCCAAGAGTATGTACTATTTATAACTCCACCAAAGCTAAGCAAGATTCCCACAGTGTTTGGCAGTATGCGAAGCACATTGCTATTAGATTTAGTATAAAAGGGGTTAGGTTAGGTTACTGTATATGTTATCCATTGCACATAATAGTGGCCCATATCCCACATGTCACAAATACACCAGAGCTTTGTTGATTGGAATCTGTATGTCTAAAATTGTTGGCAGGAATAACAGGACCAGTAAAAAGGGCATTACACCTGCTTGCTGGAGTATTCATAAGATTAGGAATATGGCAGGGGCACAGGTGCCCCTTTAGTACCTAGCTAAGAATTGTTCTACATAGGATATAGCACTCCAATGGAATAGAAATGGATACAAAAAAAAAAAAAACACAATCTACAATGGCCAAAGAACTAAAGCAATGACTAGCATGATAAACAAAGTGGATTAGATTGGGGAATCCAGTTGCAAAGTATCTACCTTTATACTATACAGGTGTGCACACAGACCATGCTATGCATGAGAGGAGCTATTACATATAGATAAAGTGAAAAAGTAAGACATATAAATATAAGATAAAGATTAATATGAAAATTGATTAAGAAGAGAAGATAACAGAGATTAAAACCATAAGGTATGTCATATGCATGGTCATGTAATAAAGGATATGAAAATAATAGATCCAAAACGTTTTGAAAATGTTTATATTATAACAATAGCAAACATATGTACTCAACTTGGAAGAAATGCACCAAAAGACAAATTGCCACTCATCTCCAGAAGCAAAGGGATAGTACAAATTTTCTTGCTGTTTCTCAGCATATTGGTCTTTCTAGAAATGGTTCATGAATGTTAAATTGCCCAAAAAAGTGTCACTGCAATCTTCATACATTTTTGTGAGTGTCCTCATAGCATTAGTATTGAAATCATGTTATATATCATTTTCAGCTTCTGTCCAACTCCTGTCAACTCTTGACAACTCTGACAAACTCTAATATTTTCTTGCCCAGAACACAACTCTGGAACTCCAGAGTTTCTTCTCTATTTTCATATATCTTTTTTAGATTATTTCCAATACTCACATACCTCTGTCTTCCCTGCATCTTGTATTTCTATCTTCCCTGTACCCCTTCATCTCTGTCTTTTCTATACTTCCATCAACCCTTTGTTACTGTTTCCATCTTACTACTCACCCCCAAAAATACTTGTACCCTAGAAAATACTCAGATCTCCAGACTTTAGTCCTCTAACTCCTATCTTTCCTCCATATATATATTTTCTGATCATTATGTAATACTTAGCTTAAATATCAACTTGAGCATACCTCTAGCCCTTTGTAATCTCCTTTCAATTATTGTTAAGTCTTGATGATTCTTCTCCAACCTACTCTGACTCCTTCAAAATACTGGATATGAACTATAACAAGGGTGCAGCACATAAGTTGAAGTCAACGTTCCATCACCTTCAAAGATCTCTGGACCTCTAGACTTCCAAACTTTGTCCTAGAAGTTGTATAGTCTCTAACAAACCATCAGTGTCCATTTCAATATCTCCTACCAGCTTATTGACACCTTTCTAAGGAGATGAAGGAGTAAAATAGTAATTAACATCTGGTTGAACAGAATCTGTGATGTCAACCAGTTTACTGGTATGCACAGGAGAAGATGAAGGGTGATTGATGTCCAGTTTAAAACTAGGTTCGAAATTATTTGTATTATGACTATAAAATTGGAAGAGTGGTTTGGAATGGGACTAATGCAAAGTCCTGTCCTCTAGCCAACTTGCTGTGTGACAGAGGCTTATCAGCTAATTCATATACTAAAGGACATGAGTTATCAAACAAAACTTTTTACCACACTATGGACAGCTGATCATCTTGAGTCTTCCATAAGTTATTCTGGCTTTCGGCATATTTGAAGTCAATGCTACAGCAATAGGCTGGAAGCTTTGAGACAAGATAACTGTAAGATACTAAGTATACTAAAGTGGATATTATATAGTACATAATCTTCTTGCTATCTATTAGAGATTGTGCAACTCTTAGGGTGAAGTTTGGAAGTCTAGAGGTCCAGAGTTTGTCAGAGATGGTAGAACATTGGCTTTAGCTTATGTGCTGCACCCTTGCTAATATTCAGGTCCTGTATTTTAGAGGAGTTGGAGATGGTCAGAGGAGAGTCATCAAGACTCAACAATGACAGAAGGAGATTATGAAGGGGCTAGAAGTTTACTCAAGTCCATATTCAAACTAGGTATTATATAATAATCAGAAGACTATATATACAAAGGGAAAACAGAAGTTGAAGTACTAAAATCCAGAGGTTTGAATATTTTCTAGGGTACAAGTATTTTCAAAGGTGAGTATCAAGATAGAGACAGTAACAAAAGGATCAACAGAGAACTAAGATAATTAGGGAAAATAAAGATAAAAGAATATAGGGAAGATGGAGGTATGAGATGTAGGGAAGATAGAGGTATATGAGTATTGGAAATGATTTATAGAGAATAAATGAAAATAAAGGAAGAAATAAAGGAGAGAACTCCAGAGGTTTGAAGTTATGATATACATGAAAGAGGGCCAGAGTTGGCAAGTAGAATGCCAAAGGTATTGGAAGTATCAAAGTTAGACTAGTGCAATTTCTGGAATATGATACTATTATGTCATTTCACTGGTCTACTAACAAGTATTTTGGTCACCTCCAAGGCTCTTATCATATCACAGATGTACACATGGACTGCAAATACCTCCTAGAGACAAACCCAACCTCTTGTTCAAGACACAGAACATGGGTCCAGTAATTTCATCTTTCACATATTTTCATTCTTAATCCTGGACCATCATATCATATCTCCCTTATACACTTCCTACTCTTTCACATACAATTTGGTCCTCAACACCAATCTGGGTCGTGTCCCAAATAAGTCAGAACCAGTGGACTCTCAGGATAAAAATGTAAGTATTATACTTCAAGTACATAAACCTAAGTCAATGTTCATGCCAGCAGTGTTATGAACCTATTGCAAATAACGGAAACAATCCACAAGGCTTGAACAATCTTGCAGGTTATACAAAGCCTAACTCAATGAAAGTAGAGGATGGGGGTCTTCTCCAAACAACTCAATCTACAATGGCTAAAAGCCAAAATAATAACTATCAAGATAAACAAAGTGGATTAGACTAGGGATTCCAGTTACAAGTGTCTACTCTTTATATATTACAGGAATGTGCACAGACCATGCTATGTATGAGAGTAATTACTAAGTATAGATAAAGTAAAGAGGTTGATGTATGAGTATAAGGACAGAAATTAATATGAGAACTAATGAAGAGAAGTAAATGGAGATTAAAATCATGAGGCGTGTCACATGACTAGGTTTAGACCAGATCATGTGAGATTTCTCATGATCACATGCACAAGTCACATGATAACAGATGCAAAAAGGTTAAGTTTAAAATGTTTGAAAATATTTATATTATAACAAGCAGGAGCTTAGTATCCAAATTTTGTGCCTCCATAGCATCAGAAAAGCCTATTTGTGTTATAATATGAACATTTTCAAACTTTTTGAACTTAACCTTTTTGCATCCTTTATCATGTGACCTGTGCACATGATTGTGAGAAACCTCACATAATCTGATCTAGATCTAGTTATATGATATGCCTCATAATTTTAACCTCTGTCTTACTTTCATTTTTTATCAATTTCCACATTCATTTCCATCCTGTTATTCACACATAAACTTCTTCCATCTATTTATAAGTAGTAGATTCTCTCACACATAGCATGATCTATACACATTTCTGTAACATATAAAGGTAGACACTTTGCGACTGGATTACCTAGTCTAATCTGCTTTGTTCACCTTGTATAGTCATTGTCTGAGTCTTCTAGCCCTTGTAAACTAGGTTGTTCATAAAAGACCTCCATACCCTCTACCCTCATTGAGCCAGGAGTTATATACCCTGCAAATTGTCTAAGTCTTGTGGTTTTCTTTGTTGTTCATAATAGAGTTATAACAATTTGCTTTTAAAAACAGCTTGAGCAGATTGACATATTCTTGTTGCTTGGAGGGCCCCCACTCACCAGATTATTCACCACAACACTTTCACCCTGCAATACAACCAAATATTATTGGAGAGAACACAAAACAATCCATATAACACAAATCAATTCATCAGATGCATTTGTTTGTAAAATACTTTAGTAGTCACTAAAGTAAAGGTATAGTACTGTGGTTTAATGTAAAGGCTGTTTATGTAAGCTATATACCTAATATAGAATATAATATCCAACACTGTTTCCTCATTGAAAAAGTGGCTACACTATCATATTCAAATATGCAATGCAGAAGGATTATTCTCTTTACACCTAGATTGCCATAAATGTTCCAAATTTGAATAAGTTTCATCAACTTCAAGTCAGTCACTCCAATTGACATGAACTCTATCATGATTGTGCAGGCCTATCATTGCACTTTTCAATCAATATGGACATCACTTAAAAGTTTCATGTCTATAGTTTTTTTATTTGTATAAGTATGTAATGTTACAGTACTGTAATTCAAGCATTGTACTATGCTTGGCAACTAACAGCTTGATCCAGTCTGTTGAGATTGTGGCCTAGCTACATGAAAATATTATATTACATTCATATATGTGATATAAGGACAAGTTGGGCCACTGTATGCTATAATGGACTGTGAACCTGTCAATATTTGGAATCTTGGCTAATGGAAAGGATTAGTTTCTAGACAACATGTGGCAGTCAGGCCTGGACTGTGACAAACTGTGGACCCTATCAATACTTGGAATCTCAGCTAATGGAAAGAGTCAGTTTGCTGATATACAGTGGCTCAAAAAACTGTCCACATATTTGGTTATTTTTTACTAAATGTGATAATTTCCAATAACCCCTAATCCTAGCCCTAAACTCTAAGTGTATGAAATGAAGTACATACTCTTTGCTTTCCATTGGTACAAGGTTCATGAGAGTTGCATAAAATTTAATAAAATAACAGCCATTTCAAAACAATGACTTATGCAGACAGTTTTTTGACTTTATATAAATTTAGGTATCTAGTACTTGGTATGGGCTCCTTTGGCCTTGATTACTGCTATAATACAGTGACTTCAAAAAGTATTCCAATCCCTAACCTCAAACCAGAGCATGAAGTGCCCCACAATTACTTGTGGGAATTTTACTTAGCTTTGGTGGAGACAAATAATGTACAAACTCCTGGCTACAAATTATGTCACTGGGTCATGTGACCCAGGTCAGAGGCTATTGAGATACACCACTTTTAAAACAGCAACACTATTGTAATAGTTTTTGAACTTTTATTATAATATTCAGAATCTCAACCAAACATGACTTTATTTGGTCTTGTTTGGTCATACAAATAAATATATACATTTAAACATGATGTCTGAGTTTTAAAACATTCTCACACTTCTTGCTCCTTTACCATTATCATCATGTGATCACTTTCCACTCTTCAGTAGAATACCATCCTTTCTTAGCTTAATTCTGGTCACTCCCTCTGCTCTATTGCATCCAGTATTGGTGTGGGCATTGCCACCATATCCAGGCTTCATTCTAAGGAGTGTTCTGACCTTCAAAAGTCTGTTGGAGGTTATCCATCAAAGCTTTCCCCCATCAATATTCATCATGCTCTTCACCTTATCTCATCTCAGAAGGCTGAAAATGCTATCCAAGTGACCAAAGCACTCTCAGCCATCACCAACCAGCCTCTCCATCCCAATACCATCTGTCTCCACTTAAAAAAGTCTGGGATAAAAGCTATAGTCAAGTCTAAACACCCTCTACTCTCTGCTAGGTATTGCAAAAATTACATGGACTTTGCCATTGCTTATAAGGATTGGACTATAAAGAACTAGAAGAAGGTGATATGGTTTAATGAGACCAAAATCAATTGCCTAGGGTTAGATGGGCACAAATGGGCTTGGAAAAAGCCAGGTGAGGGGCTTAGTAATAGGCTAGTATAAGATACAATCAAGTTTAGTGGAGGTTCTGTGATGGTATGGGGGTGTATGACTTGGCAGGGAGTTGGCTATGCTGCTAAGATTGATGGTAGGATGGATGGGGATCTCTACTTTCAAATTTTGAAGGATGAACTGCTAAATACTCTGCAGTATCATGATTTCAATCCATCTGATATCATCTTTCAGCAGGATAATGATCCCAAGCATATTTGTAGAAAGGTGAAGACATGGCTGAAAGAGCAGGATTTTGAGACTATGGTATGGCCTGTACAGTCTTCTGACCTCAACCCCATTGAGTATCTCTGGAGTTACCTGAAGAGAAGGCTAGCAAAGTATGAAAACCCTTCCAATGGAATTCATTAGTTATGAAATAGAATTCAAGAGGAATGGAAGGGGATACCAGCTGAGGAGTGTCAGAAGTTGATTGAAAGCATGCCGAGGAGGGTCCAGGCTGTGATTAAGGCAAAAGGGGAATATATCAAGTACTAATATATACCCAATACCCATATTATTATGAAAGTCCAAAAACTGTTCTAATAGTGTTGTTGTTTTAAAAGTGGTGTATCTCAATAGCTCCTGACCTGGGTCACATGACCCAGTAACATAATTTGTAGCCAGGAGTTTGTATATTATTTGTCTCCACCAAAGCTAAATGAAATTCCCATGAGTGATTGTGGGGTGTTTTACGTCCCAGTTTGGGATTAGGGATTAAAACACTTTTTGAAGTCACTATACTTTTAGGCATGTTTTCCATGGTGTCTACCATCAACCTTCCCACTACTATCCTCTAAAATCCTTTTTTATTGATTGAATTGGATAAATTGAAATTATCTTAAATTTGAATTGTTTCACCTATAAAATTTGCTTGTAACTGTTGTAGACCACTGTCATATCCCATAATTCCACAAGTCCATCTCTGACACCTGTGACACCTTTGGCACACTATACACCAACTCCAGCCTCTTTTCATGTATATTGCAACTCCAAACCTCCAGAGTTATTTCTCTTTTCATTTATCTTGTAATACTTATTTCCAATACTCATGTACCTCTGTCGTCCCTACATCTCGTACCTCCAGCATTCCTGTATTCTATACCTCCGTCCTTCCTGACCTTTTATCTTCGTCTTCCCTTAGTTACCTGTTCTCCTTTTCGTTATCTCCTCAAAAATATTTGTATTCCCGAAAATACTTGAATCCCTGGACTTTAGTACTCCGTCTTCCGTTTTACCTCCGTATATAAACCCCCATACCTAGCTTTGTACTTCAGTTAGATTATCAACTCAAACTACCGACTTTTGACTTCTAGTTATAAACCCTCTGTTCACCTCCAAACCTCCACTCTGAAATACAAGGACCTAATTGACAGCAAGGGCACATCACATACGGTAAAGCCAATGTTCTTATCCCTACCAACTCCAGAGTTCTGGAGTTACACCCAGAAATCGTCAGCACAGTCTTAACAACCACTCTATTATCAGTATAGATCACCCCACACCTTGTTCTAACACTTCCAGGTTCTTTGGTGATTGTCTGACTCTTATTTCCACCATTGATCTAGAGTATAAGATAGATTACATATGGTTTGGAAGGATGGAAAGTGTTGTCCAGGCCATCAAAACTCTTCAGAACATTAAGGAGTAACCACATGTTCCTAAGACATGCATTTCTACTTGAAACAGGTTGATATAAAGTCTGTGCTAGACCAAACATAATTGATATTATTGAATAAAGAGGATATATTTTACATTGGATGTCTGGTTCCTTATTATATATCCCTAAACAATTAATCTTGGTTTGATCTGACCATCTAAACATCATTCCAGTTATCTTAGCCTGGTCTTGGCTTCCCAATATAATATATACCCTCTTCATTCAATAATATTTATTATATTTGGTCTAGTATAGACTTTATATCAACCTATTTCAAGTAGAAATGCATGTCTTAGGAACATGTGGTTACTCCTTGATGTTCTAAAGAGTTTTGATGGCCTGGACAACACTTTTCACCCTTCCAAACCATATGTAACCTACCTTATATTCTAGATCAATGGTGGAAATAAGAGTCAGACAATTATCAAAGAACCTAGAAGTGTTAAAACAAGATGTGGGGTGATCTATACTGATGATAGAGTGGTCCACAATAGTTACAAGCAAATTTTATAGGTGAAACAATCCAAAACCAAGATAATTTCAATTTATCCAATTCAATCAATAAAAAAGGATTTTAAAGGATAGTAGTGGGAAGGTTGGTGGTAGACACCATGGAAAACATGCCTAGAAGTATTATAGCAGTAATCAAGGCCAAAAGAGCCCATACCAAGTACTAGATACCTAAATTTATATAAAGTCAAAAAACTGTCTACATAAGTCATTGTTTTGAAATGGCTGTTATTTCATCAAACTTATTCAACTCTCATGAACTTTGTATCAATGGAAAGCAAAGAGTATATACACTGAGCAACAAAACTGTTGCAATAACTAACTCTAATGCAGTGCATGAAGCGCACTGCAAACACCTGTGGGAATTTCGCTTAGCTTAGATAAGACTAAATATAGTATACACTCTTGGCTACAGATCACCCCCTGGGGTCATGTGATCTAGTCCAGTGGCTATGGAGATATAGTGACTTTAATTTACCTATGTCATTGTAACAGTTTTGTTGCTGATATTACAAATATCATAAACTAGTATGAAATGTATCCTCCTTTGGCCTTAATAACCTCCTGAACCCTCCTGGGCATGCTCTCAATCAACCTCTGACATTCTGCTACCTCTATCTTCTCCCACTCCACTTGTACTCTCTCCTAAAGTTCAGTTATCCCTTTTGCTGACTCTGGATACTCTGCCAGTCTTTTCTTCAACAGAAACCATAGGTGTTCTATGGGATTAAGGTCTGGAGACTAAGCTGGCCACACCATGACCTCAAACCCATGCTCAGCAAACCACTTCTTGGCCCTTTTGCTTGTGTGCTTAGAATTATTGTCTTGTTGGAAGAGAATATCATCTGGAGTTTTGCCATAATGCTCCAAGGTTTGCTGGAGTTCATCCTCCATAATCTGTAGATAGAGGTTAGTATTCATCCTACCATCAATTTTGCATGCCATTCCAACCTCTTCCCATGTCATACAACCCCACATTATTAGAGAATCTCCTCCAAACTTAACTGTTTCCTGCATCAAGCTATCACTTAGGCTCTCCCCTGCCTTTTTCCAAGCCCATTTCTTGCCATCTGATCCAATGCAATTGATTTTTGTTTCATCTGACCATATAACTTGCTTCCAGTCCTCCACAGTCCAGTATTGATGGCTCTCTGCAAAGTGTTACAATTTTTCCTTTTTTTTGTACTTCTTTTTTGCCTTTGCTCAATCCATATACTACCATCCATCCTAGGTCCTCTTATCCATCATATCCTAGGACATCCATTGGACTTCATTCCATTTCTTCACCTTAGGCTTCTACGACTTCCTCCATACCCATGGCACTTCCTCTTGCTTTATTTTTCTCATTGACTCTCCCACGAACTGACAGTCATATGTTCTGATCTTCATCATTACATGTCCTTCCTTTTTGGGCTTCCTCCCATTCCTGTTATAATACGAACATTTTCAAACTTTTTATCCTTGTCTTCTTTTCTTTTCCAGTTACGTGATCTGTGCACGTGACTGTGGTAACCCTTACATGACCAGGTCTAGAACCAATGATGTCATACCATGAGGTGACCTCGCTCTTTTAATTTCCGCTCTTCTCACACAGCCCCTTTAATCTCCGTTGCTTCCTTTCTCACACTCGTGAGATCACTTAGTCTATCTATGGTAAATCCTCCCACACATAGCATGGTCTGTGCGCGCGCCTGTAACATATATAAAGTAGCATTCTGCGACTGGAAACCCCAGTCTAATTCACTTTGTTCACCACTATAAGCATTGCCTTGGTCTTCTGGCCATTGTAGCTTGTGTTGTTCGGAGAAGACCCACATACCCTCCTCATCGAGCCAGGACACGTGTAGCCTGCAAGCAGATACCTGAGCCTTGTGGAAGTGATCAGACTCTTCGGAGGTAGTTCATAACACTTGGATTAGACTGTATACACAACGCTCGGGTCCCAGAGCTAAGGGAACAAGAGGTACTACCACTTGACGGTAGCGAGACCAGCACTTGCCCCACGCTGTTTATATATGGTCGTCCGCCGTCATAAATACGGATAATGTTGCTGTTGGGCATAGAGCACTAGCCCCCGTTGTCTGTTGAGTGCCTAACAGTCCGTGGTGGTACTACGCTGGTGTACCCAGGTTCACGTGATCACCTGTGACATCACGTCTAACGCGGATGGTATTTCCATACGCCGTAGCCAGGCGGATCCGGTTCCCCCATCTTTGACATCTTTTTACGTAGTTTTATTCTGGATTCTTGTTACGAACTACCTCCAAAGAGTCTGATCGCTTCCACAAGGCTCAGGTATCTGCTTGCAGAGTACACGGCTTCTGGCTCAAGAATGAGGGTATGGGGGTCCTTTCCGAACAACACAGGCTACAATGACCAAAAGGCCAAGGCAATGCCTATTGTGGTGAACAAAGTGGATTAGACTGGGGTTTCCAGTCGCAAAGTACTACTTTATATACTGTACAGGCGCGCGCACAGACCATGCTATGCGTGGGATGAACTACCATAAATAGACTAAGTGGTCTCACGACCATGGGAACGCGATAACAGAGATTAAAGGGGCTGTGTGAGAAGAGCGGAAATTAAAAAAGGCATGGTCACCTCATGGTATGACGTCATTGGTTCTAGACCTGGTCATGTGAGGGTTACCACGGTCACGTGCACAGATCACGTGACTGGAAAAGTAAAAAGGTACAAGTTTGAAAAGTTTGAAAATGTTCATATTATAACAATTCTAGTTTAGGTCGCTGCGGCCACCTCCATCGTTGCATTCGGAGAAGGAGATACTATCTCCGCTCCAAGAAGTACTTTCTCAGACAGCAAGTTTGTAGGTTGCCCAGAGTGTGGTTGGAAAAGTCCACACAGTAAGCAACTGAAAGAAGACATTTTCAAGATTCCTTCCCGATCCCACACCCACAAGGTCTATTGGCCTTCTCACAATAAGCAAAGAACTGAGCGCCACTCTTTCTCCTTCGAGTGGTATGGTGACGAACACTTCCGCTCCTATCTCCGCCCAACCCACTACCTAAAACCCATTATCAAATATGTCAGCGTCGGTGGACTTAGACGATCTCGTCGCAAGGTTGTCCGCTCTAAACGTCAACCAAGAAAAGAACAACGTGACTAAGAAGATCACTGACCCCAATAAATGGGATGGCGATCGATCCACCTTCCGTCTCTGGTGGGTCAAGTTACGTCTTTGGGTAGATGCCCAAACATGGAAGTCAGACAAGCTGAGGTGTATCGCTGTCCTTTCATGGTTCGAAAAGAAGGCGGATGGCTTCGCCCAGCTTACGCTGGAAAAGTACCTTGATGACAAGGAAACCAAGGTCAAGAACGCACAAGATGTCGTTGTAGGCACAAAAGGAGATTCAGCTTGGCCAAGTTGGTCCAGGCTCCAAAAGGAGATCAAATCCTATTTCCGGATTGACGTACTCGCCCACGAATCTCTCCGGAAATTAGAAGGTCTTCGCCAAAACGGTCACCCGATCGATCTCTTCCTGCAACGCTTTGAAGTTCTTCAGAATGAGGCGAACATCGAGGATTACCATGCAAATACGCTCCTCAAAAAGGCGGTTGACTACCGCATCTATGAAAGAGTCCGGATGAACCATCCTGGAGTAGAGTTCGGAATCGACGATCTAAAGGAAAATTACAGATCCGTCGGTCAAGCCTACGAGCAAATGGCGATAGAACGTGGTCCCCCCTCAAACTCTCATTTTGTCCCATGGCCTCAGGGTCGTTATCAATATCCGCCTCCACATCAGCCTCCCCCCCCACAATGTCCACAGTTTACAGCGGTAGGAACCCAACTGGGTCGCGGCGCTCCCATGGAGATAAGCGTGCAGCAAGCTGCACCAACAAGACCTGACACAAGGACATGCTTCTTGTGTAATCTCCCTAGGCATATTAAGCCCGACTGCCCCAAGAACCCCTATCGTCATCCGCCCCGTCCTCCCCAACAGCGTCAACAGGTCGTGTGGAATTACGACCAGGGAACTTTCGTCCCAGTTCCTGAGTATTCCCAGGCGCAAGTAGCGCAACAAGTCATCTCTCATCCCCTCCCCATTCCCCTGGTTACAGCACCGGTAGTAGCAACGGCCGCCCAACAGTTTGTCTCGGATGAAGCCGAGGCTTATTATAGGGACAAATTTGAAGTCAAAGCCAAGCAACGCGCGGCAGAGGCTTTAAAAAGATACAGCACGTAGGAGTAGAGGGTTCCTCCGTGCATGGACCTATTTCATCTCCGTCTTCTTCTTTTTCTTCTTGTTCTGATTCTGATTTCCCCATTTTGGACTTATCTTCTGTATTACATCGTATTTCTACTTCTTCCATGAGAGTGTCTCAATTGAGCGTGGCACCGAAACTAAAAAATAGTGTACTTAATTCTCTCCAAAAGCAACAAAAAATTAACTCTATTTATAAACCCCTCTCGTGTGTCATGACTTCCCAGCATCGTGCAACGACATTGTCATTCGGCGGAGAGTTCTCGCTTGAGACTGTCATACGTTGCCAGCGGGATGGTCAGTGGGAAAAGCACAAGTT
>JBBPQZ010000433.1:0-15767 GCA_038092795.1 Boletus rubissimus | reverse complement strand
CACATACCGGCGTCATTTTAGCGTACGTGCTCGAAGATTCGGACTAACCTTCGGACTTTGAAATCACTCAAAGGGGAAGCCGAACATAGTATACGCCAACCGCATCCCTGCACTTTCTCTAAACTCTTTGTTCAAGACGACATGTCTGACCGAGAGGGACACGTAGGATCAGGTTCTACAGACGACGATTTGTCGTTACCAAAGGCAACGGTTGCAAAGATGATCAATGGTGAGTGCGGCAGTCACAAGTCCCCGATTCCGGGACGTGGTATTCAAGGCACCTGCCCCTTGGCGCCTCAGAATTGCTCCCCAACGATGTCACATGTGCGAAAGAAACTCGGGATCTGGTGATCGAGTGCTGTGTAGGTGAACATATCTCATGATCACCGAGTGTTTTTGTAGGACTCATGTATCTGCACTAGAGTTCATTCATCTGATTTCGTCAGAAGCAAATGAGATATGTGAACAAGAGTCGAAAAAGACGATAGCGCCGGAACACATTATTGGTGCATTAAAGGTGCGTTTTTCGGTTATCTGGGTGAATTCGCCATCGGACTGCTTGTAGCGCCTCGGATTTGATTCGTTTACGTCAGAGGTGGAGGATGTTCTCAAAGACCACAAACAGCAGCAAAAGGTGCGTGTGGCGCAAGGTGTCAGGGGTGTACTCATTATGCGTGCAGGATCGAGAGAAAAAGGCGGACAAGATCAAGGACTCTGGGATGACACCGGAGGAACTTCAAGCAAAACAAGAGGAGCTGTTCGCGCTGAGCCGGGCCAAGTTTGCACAACCTCAGCAGCAACCATAAAGTAAGTGATGGACGAAGGGGGGTATGGATATTGTACACGTTTGACTACGTCATCATTCTTGACCACTCTGGCGTTGGCGTAATGCTTCAAGTCTTCTCCGAGGGGAATCTTCGTTCCATTCTTCCACACCACTCTCTGAATCGGCTGACAGGGACGGCAACCCTTGTTGCTCGATGGTAAACGAGGCAGATACGGATGCGTAAAATGCAGCTGTGGTGCATGCTGAATGCAGGACCAATGGGACCAGAAATAGATGTACCTTTGTACGCGTCGCCGTTCTCCAATAACAATCCAGCAGCAAGGCCCCCTAGAAAGCTGTTTCCGGCACCTTGACGAGTCTGTCTTTTCAGGGATGGGAGTGGGGATGCGGGATGCACTAACCAGTGACGTCTACGATGTTGGAGGTATCCTGAGCTGTCCAAAAGGCATCGACCCATCTGCACCCCTTTCCGCGGGTTGCGACACATGCACCAAGAGCAGCACTTCGTATGATCACACAGCCTTTTCCGGATGGGCCCACTCCAAGATCAAGGAAGCGAAGTGCCGCAGATTGAACGGCGTCGCGCGTGACAGGAGAGATCAAAGAGAGGAGATCGAACGCCTCTTGTGCATTTGGGCTATAGATATGAGCTATCGAAGACGCGAAGATATGCTATATGTATACCTTAGCACGTCGATGGAAGCCATGGCGGTTATGAGGGAGGGCAATTCCTCAGGAACGCATCTGTCCTGAATGGAATGGGTTATGTGCGGGCGAGGGGGGAGAGAGGAGGAAACGAACGGGAATAGGTTCAAAGATGATGACGGGGTTCCAGTCTACCTCGGAGATTATTTGGAGGGCACGAGTCGGAGAGCAAATGAAATGCAGGGTTGTGGGGTGCGCGAGGCGGGTTCCATGCAAATCCCGCGGGGACAGCCTGACGCGTGGAGTGAGGTACTCGAAGCTGCGGACACGCGGTTAGGAGTTGTGAATCAGACGAGAGACGCGGTGCGACTTTCTGAGGTCTCCGCGGTAGGAATTGAGCGAACGAGTGGTCTTGCGATCGGTGTGCTCGCGGAAGAGCCACATGTCGTGCCCGTACGAGACGAGCTTCTGTTGGATGTGGTGGGGAAAATCGTTGCCCTTGTCGACGATCATGCCGATGCTGGATGGAGGCAGCCTGGCGGGGATCAGGCTTTGTGCTGAGTAGGGATGGATGGACGGACCAGATGCGGGCACCGATGGTAGCATATGTGCCGCCGCCGCCGATCTGGGGGGGAATGGACTTTTGGATAGGGACGCCGTCGTTGTCTGCAATGGCAAAGTCGTCGATGATGAACATACCGATGGAGACAAACATTAGGGGTGTTGAGGACATCGGAGTCGGAGTGAAACTCTGTCACTTTGACGATGCAGGTCTGGACGATCAACTACGACAAGACCGACTTTCCCGACAGCGTACGCCCATCCCCCACCCGCCGCCTGATCCCCTTTTCATCGCTCATCTGCCCCCCGACAGCTCTACCAGTCTGCGCTGCCCCTCGTCGATCAGCCCGCCCGCTCAAAGATCACCCGCTTCCATCGTCGTGAGGACGCCTGCCGTTAGCAATCCCCCTTTTCTCCCCCATCACACACTGATACCCCCTCAAAGGCTCCCTGATCGGCTCGCTCCTCCCCCGCGTGCTCCTCCGCAAACGAGGTGTTCCACGCGATGCGATCGCCTTTGCTGCGACCGACACCGGCAAGCCCTACTCCGTAAGTCAGCTGTACCCGCCCGTGCTCGCCCCTCATCCTCCTCAAAGACAACGCCCGGGCTCGACCCTCCACTTGGATTCAACGTTACCCACGACGAGGGTGTCGTCGCGATGGCCTTTGGCACGGGCGACCTCGGCCCGCCCGCTTACAACGTTGGTGTCGACGTCATGCAGCTCAAAGTCCCACCCCGAACCTCCTTTCACGAATTCGTAGAGTCTGTCTCGAGCCAGGTACGTCCTACTCCGTCCGTTCGCGTCCTTGGTTCATCTTTGCACCCCAGCTCACCCCCCTCGAACTGGCCACGCTGCTCGCCGATGTTCCAGAACCAGAGGCAATCCGCCGCTTTTACTGGGTATGGACGCTCAAGGAAGCGTACACAAAAGCCCTCGGGATCGGCCTCGGTTTCGACTTTCGCCGGGTACAGTACGACGTCGTCCAAGAAAACATCACCATTGATGGTGAGCCTGCCAGAGGTTGGCAGTTTCGCAAGTTTGAGGTCGCCCATAGCGGGAACAAGTACGTCGGCGTCGCTGCACGCTTTATCGGGGGGCGAAATCTGAGTCTGGCCGAGCTCGATGAAGGTTCACTGGTTTGTTATGACGCTACTTCCTTTGTTCATCGGGCAATAGAGGAATTAGCTTAGGGATCGCGTGCCATATTAGATGGTCGTGCTTTTGGAATATTGGGTATACGTTACTGCTGATACAGTCCGGTTGTTCTTACACACACACACACAAAATGTCTACAGGTGGTCAATCTGCAAGGAAAATGTCGGTCCCAAACAAGAGATCGTCGATCGGGTGGGTGCTACTTGAGAGGGGAGATGACTGCCAAACCCGTTTGGATTCATCGTCGCGTTTTCGTTGCGAGCCCCAGTGCATGCCAGACAGCTCGAAAGCCTTGAGCTCCAAAAACGAAGCGAGTACGTTGGCCACCTGTTCGTAAAAGTCCTACACGATAGTCAGCTGCAAATTTGCACGTGCGACTGGGGGGCAGACATACGGCAGTAGGTTGCTGGAAGAGATTGTGGGTAGACATGACACGGAGATATGCAAGATGAGGTAGATGGCGGTGGAGGAGTTGCAAGAAGGCGACCGGGGGCGAATTTGTGACGGCTCCAAAGATGAGCACGGGTACACTTGAGCGGGCGAGGAGGGGAATGTCGTCTTCTGCGAGGCTGGATCCACTGAGATGGATGCGCTTGACTGGCCGACCGGGTACAATGAGGGTCGCGGCGCGTGAAGAGCCGATGAACTGTTCTAAATGTGGTATAGATGTGTCCGGGAGGGAAGGGATTGGTGGGCTGCGCGTCAACATGGTGGGAATAGAATCCACCTCTAATTCTAAGAGGGACGGGGTCTTTTGGAGGAAACGGGCGACGTTGTCGTCCAAGGCAAAGGTGCACGTGAAATGCACGAGGTTGGGATAGGCGGCATCGCGAAGGACCCAGCTGACGGACGAGTCGACGAGCAAGTGGAGGGAGTGTAGCTCAGACATGTTATGGAGGGCCTTGGCGAGGATGGTGTAAAATCGGCAAAAGATAGGGGACAGCGAGTCTAGGGCGAGGTAAAGGGACCGAACATGGCGTGCGATTTGGGGTTTTCTCGCGAGGAGGGGCACGAGGGAGAGGTTGCGTGAGCAGGGGGAGGCGGAGAGATGGCGGTAGAGGACGCGCTGTGCGACGGGGCAGAGACGGGAGGATGCGAGTGCGAGTGCGGGGAGTGCGTCGCTGGGGAGATGCTCTGAGATGGAGAGGAGGAGTTCGAGTGGGAGTGCGTGCAAGGACATGGAGTGGGGGAGAGTCGAGCCTCGGGTTGGGCGCGTCTTTATATCCATGGCGAAAAATCATCTCATCCATGACGTAATAGTCTTCGCTGGCAACCACCATGTCCATCATCCGTGCCACGCGCTCTCTCATTCACAGGTCCCACCCCTTGTCAGCACCATACCCCGCTCGTACTCATTCCTGCGGCGAGCTCACCGCTGTACACGTCGGCGTCAACGTCGTCCTCGCTGGCTGGCTCCTGCCCGAGCGGTACATATTTTCCTTATCAGCTCACCCACGCTCCAGCTAATGATCTCGCCAAATCAAGAAAAATATCAAACGTGCTCTCTTTCTTCCCCATCAAAGACGCGTCTGGAACTACACAGCTCGTCGTCCGTCGGAACACAAACGACCATGCAGATCTCCCCTCTCTGTCAGACGTCCCTGTCGAATCATCCATCTTGATCCGCGGGCGCGTATCCGAACGGCCCAACAAAGACCGCCGCCCAGTCAGTCGTGCTCCCCACATCCTCCCTTCCCCATCCCTCACTTTCCAAAGTCTAGCACAGGTGACATCGAGGTCCAAGTCGATTCCTTCACCGTCCTCAATCCTGCCTCCCCTACATTACCTTTCTACCCCTCCGACGATCAGACCCTGGTCGGTCTCCTTGCTCACATCCGTCCCGCCACTCACCCAGTTCCCGCCACAGGTCAACGACGAGCTTAGGTCTCGCTTCCGCTTTCTTGATCTGCGCAGGACTGCCCTGGCAAAGAACATCAGACAGCGAAGCCATGTCTCCCATCTCGTCCGAAAGTCTCTCTATGCCGACGGTGCGTGCTGTCACCGCTACATCTTCAACCCACTTCACGGACGGTCTAGGCTTTCTCGAAGTCGAAACTCCTCTCCTCCTGAAATCTTCCCCCGAGGGCGCTCGAGAGTTCCTCGTCCCAAGCAGGGCCCGCAGATCCGCCTCCCAAGGTACCACAAATGATACCCCCCTATTTTACTCCCTCCCACAGTCGCCACAACAACCGAAGCAGCTTCTCGTTTGCTCTGGTGCGGTTGATAAATATTTCCAATTCGCCAAGTGTTTCCGCGATGAGGACGGCCGCAAGGACAGACAACCCGAATTTACCCAAATCGATCTCGAAATGGCCTTCATTTCTTGGGCTCCACCCCCGAACTCCCACAACGATGGCTGGCGAATAGGCGGTCACGAGGTTCGCGCCGTAATCGAGTCACTCTTTGGAAAGATATGGCAGCAAGTCGAGGGCATTTGCCTCCCAAGTTCATTCAAAGTCATGACTTATGCCGACGCCATGGCACGTGTAGGCCAGCTCACTCCATCTGCGTACTTGTCGCCATACTAATCTCTCTCAGTATGGCTCAGATAAACCCGACACTCGCTTTGCCCTCGAGGTAGTACAATCGTTGTCTCTCGTCACCGCTACACTAATCGCGTTTAATCAAAGATTGAAAATATCACTCCACTGCTTCCTCATCACCATCAGGTATCACTTGCAGACCTCGGAGAAACTCTCGAGACACTGGTCGTCCGACGCTCTGAGAACCTGCCTTTTGTCCGCGCAAATGAACAGTACCAGCTAACTGACGAGCCCACCGTCGTACGTCCCGAAACGAGCGCAGTCAAACTTATCGTTCACACACGCCATTCAGAATCGTATTGTGGTGACCAGTGGCAATTTACTGACCTGGTTGTGTGAACACGAGTTTACCTCCTCCGAAGTTGGCCCTGAGCTCCATACCACCCTGAACAACGTGCTGAGAATCAGCGTGGGCGATACGTTATATGTATCTAAGCGTCGTGCAGTTCCCGAGGTATGCATGGCTTCCGCCCACTTGTTCCCCTCCCTCACACGCACAGGGTGGATCCACGCCGTTAGGTCGGATACGGACGCGATTATTTGAATCAGCGCAGAACCTTGGTGTGTCTGAATTTATTTCTGTTGTTTTTTTCGATTGCTTCATCTTATTTCAGGGGATTACGTTCCTCCTCCTTATCCACACTTTTTGTGGGTGACTGAGTTCCCCCTTTTCACCAGGTCGGATCCAGACAAGGACTTTTTGGCACGTGGCCGATGGACTAGCACCCACCATCCGTTCACCGCTCCCATGTGGCAAGATATCGAGGCTATGTATGATGGTCGCATCGACCAGGTCTGCGCACAATTTTCTCGGCAATGGCCAGTCCCTGAGTTGACTCCTGATTCGTCAGGTTCGAGGACAGCATTACGATCTCGTGCTGAATGGTACCGAAATCGGAGGAGGCTCAGTCAGGGTGCACGATGCCGCCATGCAGGAGTATATATTTTCTCACGTTCTCCAGGTAAGACGCGGTTACTCAGTGGCTGCACCTCGTGTGACTGACATCCCCCAAATTAGCTTAATGAATCAGAACAAGCCACCTTTGACCATCTGTTGCAAGCTCTCAAATGTGGCGCTCCGCCACATGGTGGAATCGCGCTCGGTGGGTGTGAACAGCTCCACCGGGAATTGAACTGAAGTGTCAACGTGCTGCATTCCATTCAGGGTTTGATCGATTGATGTCCATTCTTTGCAAAGCGCAGTCGATCCGGGATGTGATCGCATTCCCAAAAACTAGTGCTGGTACTGACCCTCTCTTCAAAAGTCCAGCGACCGTCACCAAGGACGTCTTGTCTCAATATGGTATCCAAGCTATTCGTACGTAAACCATTGAAGACAAACAAGCTATACGTTACGGTGTAGGGAGAAACCTTGCTTGTTCCTTGGCATCATTGTAGCTGTCGTACTTTGGCTGACAATTAGAAGTCATTTGACAACTTATGTGGCAGGTACTCGGCACTTTTCGACCACTATGTAATCGGGAATTAGCTATAGATGAGGATAGGACCATCGCAGACAATAGAATGCGCAGAGCGCAAAGTCGGCGGTATGAAATCATCGACTATGGATGATGAAAGAGGGACGAGACAGGGGAAATAGAATGCAGGCAGGCCCATTAAGGGGTGCTGGTCAGACCCGGCCTCGGGCTCTGTTCGTCATCGAATGAATGTGTAGATGGCACTACCTCCCGTACCTTTCTCCGACTCCCGAATTTCGCGGGCCGCCCCGACACTATCCCCAATGATCGATGCCGGAAAAGACAACCACAGGATGCGGAGGACGGGCAACTCCCTCACGAAAATACAGGACCTGTCAGAAGCCTGCAGGGGGGGCATGGTACCTTCTATGAACCACTACTGCTCGTGCGTTCCACTGCATAATTCCAGCTCTCCACGTTCCAACTTCCCGTCGGACATTACTGTGGTGATCGTGTTGTTACATTTCAATTTTTTTCTCTTCATTTCCAGTTTTTTTTTAGGACTACGTTCTTACGAAGTTCTGCGTAGTCATTAATATCATATCATATCATATCATGACGACATCCCAACTGGATGCTCTGAATGCTGTCCACCGTCCGTCTTTCCTCGCACAACAATCCAAGAGAACCAAAAAAAAAGAGAGTGGCCTCAAGCTGATTCGTGTTGACCAGAATCCAAGACTATCGTGCGCTCGGACCGAGTGTCCGGAGTGATCGGGACAGGTTCACTTGTTTGATCATGGTCATACGATGGGACATGTAAAGCGGCGACCAATGGAGTGAGATGACGTGGCGTTTCGTCCCCTCGGATTGTGTCCGTATATGGGGGTTCACTGGGATACCCGAAACCACCCCATTCGTCTTGCTCTGAAGGTGGCAGAGTGCCGCCGTTCACATCGGAGGATGAAGTTGGCCTGGGTTCCGACCTGACCGCTTCTGAACTTTCGATCGTGTGTGTGACATGTGATTCATTGATAACTGCAAGAACACTGCGGAGTTTTGAATCTGACTTGCGCGAATGCTGACTAGTCGAAGGGGGGTGAGATTGGCGACGCTTGATGGCCGTAGAAGGTGATGCTGATCGTGGAGGGGTAGAAGAAGGTGAGACGTCATTCCATTCCGAGGACGAGTTGGAAAAAAAGTTGCTGGTGGGAGCCCATGAGTGATTGAGGACGTCGGGTGGTGAACTACTGGAGGGTGGTGTATTCGCTAGGGGACTTGGAGAGGGAGATGGTGCGTTGGCAATGACGGCGAGTGGTGGGAGAATGGTGAATATTTGGTCTTCCGCCTGGGGTGGTCCGTATGAGTCGAATGGATCTGGAACGGACTGCAACATGGGTTCTAAAATGGGGTCGGAACTGAGAAAATGGAAGGGTGAGATTGAAAAGCGTTACAGCGTCAGATAGCGCATAATACGTACGCTTTCGCAGTGAACCTGTCAAACATGTCCATGGTGGAACGCACTGCAACGCAAACCTGCGAGAAGGGGTCAGAAGAGGGCAAAGTCCGCGCTCATGAAACATACCTTTGCTTGCACTACATTCCAGACTTCTTCCTCGTGTTCCATGATTTCGCGATAATGCTGGGCCTTTAGGTCATCGAGTTCATCGACCTGTCGCTGTAGAACGGACAGTGCTTCTCGGAAGCTCTGGAGGTCTGGAAGACATCAACGAAGTTCCTGAGCTATGGAAGGAAACATACTCCGCTGCTTCCGGTTCATGTTGCTCGCTTCTGTCTGGCGGATAATTTCGCTCTTCTCCCGGAGTGCTTTCTCATATGAAGCAGAGCGTTCCTGTGGAACATTAATGAGACCATCGGACAGCCGAACGAGACGGCGTACGTGTACTATAGTTTTGTAAGTATCCAAGTGCTGACGCAAGGGTTTCTCAGAACTTTTGTCGAGTGACTCCGCCTGAGGACAACGTCGAGGGTGCTGATACAAGGGTACAAAGAACGCGACGAACCAATACATGCCAGTGGTTGCCAATGAGGTGATGTAGTCCTGCAGCTGCTTGGAGCCTCGTCCCTGCTTCATACGATGGACCTTTCAAACTGTAGTATAATTAGGTTTGTTTTTCTTCTGAAAATGGGGATATCCAACGCACCCTGAACATTTCTCCAAAGAATCGGCGAATGCTGCGGTGGCTTTGGACATGTGGAGTAATGCTGCGCGGTAATTCGCACTGCAGCTCATAAGCTAAGACCGGTGCATAAGAATGCCCCTTGTATATTGCATGGCGGAGAAGGACTGCATACATACATCATCATAAGCTTGCAGGCTTACTTTGAGGTTTGCCCGAGTAATGATCTTCTCCGGGCCATCGACACCAAAATTGATGGCAGAGGCGTGGGTTGCGTCCGAGAACGTGGGTGACGGTGGACTAGGGGAGGACGAGCGCCTTGGGGACAGCGTGATATTGCGAAGTGAATGATTTTTTCGAGGCATGACCGCGACGGTGAGGCAGACCGCAGTTTGCTGTGGTGGATAAACTGCAGGGTAGGCATGCATAACCCATCCTTTTTTGGTAGTGTCGCTCAATGACGCGCACGCTAGCCAATCACTCGGTCAATTCGTGCCCGTACATTCATCATCTAATCCTAACTGTACTCTCTAATGTGACACCCTACAGTCACCCGAACGGTAGCAGAACTGTAAGAAAGCTGAATATGCATGTGAACCACCCGAGACCTTCAAGACGTACGAGCTCACGACCTCCCTATGCCCGACGAAATATCCGTCATCTTGTCTGGCGCATCCCGAAGGAAGAACAACTTTGCTCTTCGCTGTTTTGTTCCCTTGCGCTCACCCGCCCTCTGTCTGACCTTGATGTCCTTCAAGTGCGGGGAGTTTACAAAGAATTGCGTCTCAATGCCGGTTCGCTGGATGACGTTGCGCAGAACGAACGATGTGTCCGGGCCGCGTCTCCTGACTGATATGAGCACTCCAGAGAAAATACCAGGAGCGTGTTCGGTCGTGACAGTGAGCACAGAGCCGGGAAGAAGTCGGTCAGGATGCCTTCGGGAGAAATAGGTTGCGAGCCAATCCCGTTTTTTGGGCTCTGGCAGACCCTGACGCAAAAAGGTCATGAGACCTTTGCCTTTCCGGAGAGCGTCGTGCTGGCCCGAGGGAATTGGAAGTGGAGGAGGAATGATGGCAATTTTAGAAAACGGATAGCTACTAGCAGGTGCTGCGCTGGAGGACAATAGCCTTGCCATGGGCCTGCATGCTCTGAAGGTCATGACTGTGCAGGGATAAAGTGGACTCTACCAAACTTGGAAAGTACGGCTCGGTAATGTTCATTATGCACAGCTCTAAAATTCAAAGCAAGGAATACATAGCAGAAACGGTCTCAAGCGTATTACTGTGGCAGCCGCTGAAATTGCACGGGAGTAGAGAGATGCAATAACAGCAGAGTTAAACGTGTCAGGTCACCTCATTCGGTCTTTTAATTAGTACCCTCGTCCCCGCCCTCTGAACACATTCGGGTAAGAATAATCCGCATGGCAGTTGGCAACAGCTCACCTTCCGCGAGCACGGTAGGGGTTGTACCCGTAGCTGCCACCCCGATATCCACCTCGATATCCGCCCCTGTATACTCCCCGACCACGACCTCGATTGAAGCCAGGAACATTAGTACGTTTGGCTGTTACCTGGTCATGTTTGTTTTATAATTTCCATCTTTCTATGATATACGACGCTTACTTTTATTAGTCGTCCGCGGAACAATGAATTGTCCATTGTCAAAGCAGCATCTATGAAGTCCGGCTCGGCGAATTCGACATAAGCAAATCTGAAGCGGAGGTTGTTTGCCAGATGGCCATTAAACCCAAAAAAAAGAGGTCACACACCCTTTGGGGTGACCCGTAAACTTGTCGCAAAGAATAGTCACTCGATTGATAGTCCCGCAAGCCTGGAAATGACCCTGAATCTCTTCTGGGGTTGCACCGTAATCAACCTGACAGTAGTTGTTTGAGTGAAGGAGGAAGTGAAAAGTGACACCAGATGACCAAACCCACGTTTCCAACAAAGACACTTCGACTGTCCGCAATGGCCCTATCTTCTTCAGTTTCCATTGGAACACCCTGATCTGTTGCAGCACCGCCCGCGGCACTCTGTGACTCCGCTGCAGCTTGCAATTCACGCAGCTTTTTCGCCTCCCTTTCCATCTCCTCCACACGTTGTTTCATCAGCTGAATTTCCTGTAAGGGGATTGAGAACTCTTCGAATGCAACGAAGGGAACTGGAATACCTTTGACTCAGCCTCCTCACCATCGTCGATAGCCGGATCGGCGCCCCCGTTCAGCGTTGGTTGTGTCACGTCGGTGTCCGCCATTATAACTATCCTACTACGAATCAAAGTTTGCCTTGACGGTTCAGACAGCGCCACACGACAAGAGCAAACAAGGATACACAACTCGGTGAACACCATAAGCTGGTGCAATTACCTGCAACTACTCGGCTCGAATATTATTCCCTCCTCAGACCTTCAGCTCGGTGTTACTCTGTGCATGCAAACTAGCAATATCTCACTGGTCGATAAGGAAGATTTCGTCATGTTACTCATATGGAAATGCACTTCCGCGGCCTGTGGTATCAGCAACCCTGCGTTCAAAACCTCCGTGTACCGCGTGACGGTCGAGGTCAATTTCAATACATGAACGGGCATCATTATAGTTACGGTACCGATGGTGATGGATCACAAAGTTGCCATTGTTGGCAGAGCCGCCCACTGGAGCCTCATCCTTTTTTGCAACAAGGGCTCGTGCATGGCCTTCGCTTCTGGGCTTCGAGAACGGAACATGAACCATCTGCTCACTCCAATCATGTAAGCTTTATCTCGTACAGTTTCTACGCCTGAGTTACGGCCATTAAACTTTCGACTGTCGCCTCAGTTATTAGCGCCCCCTTGGCAAGTATAACAATAAGTCAGTATCCAGTCTCATTGGACTCCACGGTGCCCTCGTGTGCCCAACAAATCCCGCATGGGCTTTCAACTCCTTCCGGCTTCAGGAACGCGCACGGCGCCCGGACAACGTGTTTCGTGTGCAATGTGCTCGCACAGCCTCGCGTGGAAGAGCCAACAGCATGCTACAACACTCTGGGGTATTACAGCACACAAGATACCTTGCGAATCGCACCGTAACTAGGACACATGAGGAAACTATCACGACGAAGATAGCAAATTAAGGTTTTTGACTAAAAGTAGCGACTCCATGCTTCTATATAGATTCGATAGAATTATGATAGAGGAGAACAAGCCAATAAGATCTGGCTTGTATACACAATTTCGGTCTGTCCTCCATAGTTACTGTCACCTTGTTAAACCAATGTGGAATGAGTATGACAGGAGCTGCCCACAATCTACCTCGCATTTAGAACATAGGGATCATGGCATTCGCCGCTCTGTTGTAAAGTCATTTATGATAACTAGTTCTGTTGTTATAACGTCATTACAACGAGAAACTAGACCACGCCTGTGACAAGAACAAGATGATGACCATACTGTGGATCCGGTCGCGACCGAGGTTTAACTGAGACAAAACATCATGGTGCACCTAACGGTTCTATTCGACAAGTTTCCAAGATTCTACTAAAGCAGGTACCGTGTCGAAGCTCTTCACCGGAGCCGAAGCGTCCCAGGGTCAACGGCCCACGGGTAAAGAGGGTTGATATCTGGGCTCGTGGGGGGATTCATCCGAATGGATATGCCGTCAATAGAATAAATGGCAACAAGGATGCCCGTTAGCGGCATGGACGTTTAGTGTGACACACACTTAGCGGAGGGCGCAGAGAAGTGTTAGTAAGGAATGGATGCACTCCCAATTTTGCGGAGAGCGTTCATCATCCCGATGCTTCTGATACGATCTGAGCGCGACTCATTCTTTGCGTCGTACAGATTCCGAGGCCATTGGGCAGGATTGCTCAGTCCCCCTGTTTTCGAGGGTCAATGGCCACGGGTTACTTGATGTAAATCAAGGGGTCTCGAGCGAAGCGTTGGTGGCGGTTCTGACCCAGTTTGTTAGCTCTCGAACTTGGCAGAGTTAGGTCACTAAATGGAAGGCCCTGGTGATCAGGGCTCGTTAGCGTGATAGGACCTCGAATATTTCCCAGTGGAGCTTAGGAATTTGACCATTTTAGAGCCCAGAGGTGATGATGAACAGTCATTTTTCCCTTTTTCACCATCGTAACCTCAACTTCCATTGTTCTACACGTGCGGTGGATCAGCTGATGCCCAAACACTTGCGCCAGGACTGAACATTTTCGTGTCAAAAAGGATTATTTGTCTCCGGGGGGGACTGCCTTCCGGTCCTAATATGAAAAAAAAATTTCCATGGAACTAATCTTACCGCATGACTGGCTCCAGAGCTGGAACAAAAGACAGATTTGAATAGCAGAGTGTTCCTTAATAATGGGGTGGTGAAGTAAGTTATGTGACCACAATCGAGGTAGGTTGCTGGGATTCCATCACGGGAAAACATACGAGGCGCAGCGGTTACTTGAATAGGTACGGCTGACGCATTCCTTAGCACCACCGGGCAATCGAGGGGATGAGGCTTGGCACTCCAAGGGCGAGAGAAAAGCGAGGTCATTAGTCAAACGGGCAATGCCTCTACTCGCTTGGGGAACTGGCGAGGTGGGTGTTAGGTATTCAGTGAGTGGCTATGAAGCCGCATATCGGGCACTGTTCAACGGAATCGGGTGAAAGGGTTCTCCGGAAGACATTTGCTGACATGGTGGAGGTGCCAACGAGTCACAGGACATTCATTTCCGAAGTGGTTCTTATAAAAAGACAGGGTAAACGAGACATCGGACTGTGTGTCTCATACATACCTTTTCGACTCGTTTTACTGTGCAACGGACAGGACCAACAGAGCACGGTAGGCCTGGCATTGTGTACTGGTTGCTGCACGAGGAGGAGGACTGACAAAGATGGCTGTGCAGCCGAGAGACATGGACCGGCTTAGTCATTCATGGGCCCTCAATCGGGCCGACCCGACAGCTGTCCGGCGATATCTTGACAGTGTCAGACCCCACAGTCATTATCCACAAGGACCACTTCGTCCTCAACACACGTTTTATCCCGAAGATTTTTATTCCATGACCCACCAGTCAAAGAAGAAACGGGTCGAGGACGACTCCCTCTCCACCGATGCTGGCGCTAAACCAGTCCAGCTCCAGCGCAGGAGGGTCTGGCGCGCATGCGAAAGCTGCAGGTTCGTGCCACATCCAGCTCTCGCTTCGGTTTCACCCGTCTCCAACACGTTCACTGACCCGATCGTCTACAGACGCAAGAAAATCAAGTGCGATGGCTGCGAACCAACCTGTGCGCAGTGTCAATCGTCCGGATCCCACTGCACCTGGCTCCAGACCAAGGACAGGGCCGCCTTGAGCAGACAGTACGTCGTCATCCCACCTCTTCCTCACGTAACACCCTCACGTTTCCTCAGCTATGTCCAAGAACTCGAGGCGCGTCTACTCCACATGGAATCCCTCTTTTCTCAAATAACGCCTGTCCTTGAGCAACTTGGACCGTCCCTGGGTGTTCCACCCACAGCCGGTCCGCCATCCGCAACCGGGACCGCTGGGGAAGGCAGTCTACCCCCGGCATCAATAGTTCTCCAGGCAATGTCATCGAAGGCCGCCGCTGATACTCGCACAGAGGACAACTCTTCACCCGAGTCTTCCTCCATCAAGATGGAAGACGATGTCTCCGAATCTTTTGGTCAGCTCACCTTGGACGACCACGGTCATCTTCGTTGGATCGGTGGTTCCTCCACAATGTCGTTGATCCAGTCCTTCCGTGCCCTGACGACGAACCCCCTCCATCGTGTCTCCCCGATGGAAGAGGACCCACGGGCACCTGGCCCTAGTGCGAACAAATTGTATTTCCCAGCATCAGTCTTTTTTGGGAAGATACGTGCCCTTCCCAGTGCAGACGAAGTCGAATACCCAGATGAAGACTTGTGTGACAAGTTGGTAAGCACGTGAGACATCGTTTAGACCGACCACTACTAAATGTGATTCATGCATCAGATCGATGCGTATTTTGAACGCCTCCATTTCTTGATGCCTATTCTTGATAAGCCCTCGTTCATGGCCAGATACAAGCGCCTCATGGGAAGGAGGAGCGACGCGGCATTCATCCAAGTCGAGGCTCCGTTCATTTCCATCGTCTTTGCTGTTTTTGCTTGCACCGCTCGATTGGTCAATGACCCACGTCTGACAAGCGATCGCCTAGACGACGGTGGGGTAGGCATGGTCTACTACGAGAGGTAAGTTCGCCTGGGCTACAATCACTTGCCTATCATCACTGATGGTGCTACCTTTATCAGGGCATTGATTCTGCACTACATCAGCCATGCATCGATTCAAGTGTCCCACGTCCAAAGTTTCATTCTCATGTCTTCGTTCCTGTGTTCTATCAACTGCCTACCCCAGGCTTGGCTCCTCGTGGGACAAGCGGTACGCAGTGCGCAAGACTTGGGATTGCATGTAAGCATTGCCCATTGAACCCGCGGTTATTTCTGACGAAACTGCAGCGCTCGCCGCGCCGATTATCCATATCCTCTATTGAGAAAGAGACTCGGCGAAAAA
>JBBPQZ010000432.1:0-15785 GCA_038092795.1 Boletus rubissimus | reverse complement strand
CTTCCGTAAGATAATGCAACGCTTGCATCTCTAACAAGTCTAGACCGGGGGGTGAGCCTTCCTGAAGAGGCAGTCAGCGATATGATAGGGGATGGCATGCGCGAGAAAGGCAACCTTGGCGAACAACCCCAAGACCTCGTCTGCTTCGATGATCATCCCTGCGCGCAGACGGTATTTGCCCGACTTGGTGTTCAGATACCGATCTTGTCCGTCGAGTCTCCGAGCGTCGTCCATGGCACGTACGGCCCCGTAAGGATCTCCTGCACGCTTCAGCACTCGCGCCTTTATCATGTACAGCTCAGGCAGTGTCGGTGTATGTTCCATTGCAGTGTGAAGAATCTCCAGCGTCGTTTCATGTTGTCCCAGGGAGGAATAGTGTTGCGCAAGGAAGTAAAGCGCCCAGAGATATTCAGTGGGGTCCAAAGATGTTGACGGCTGTACTTGATCTTCGGGTGAAACACTCGAACGGATATCTTCAACAATTTCCTGGATCGATTGGAGCTTGAACGGATCAGTATAAAGATTTTTGACGTCACCAAAGAGGGAGGGTATCCCTTTCTGAAGCGCGTGCTCGACGTAGGGCTTCACTAATTCCTTGAACTTTTCGCCTAGAAACGGTTTGAAAGATATAGTTTGTAATATTATCCTGGCTTACCTTCCGCGATAGTCAAAGCTAGTCGTTGGTGCGTATTCGACTTTGGGTACTTGGACGAGAATTCCTCGAGGATGCCAAGGGCTTTTGTTCGCGACTCGTCAGTCAGGCTATCTTTCATGGCGTAAGACCACGCTGAAAGAGGTAAATATTGCGCCCATTACCAAGATTGATGCCAGCATTAGCAAGGAAACCTTTGTAGTAGTCTTGACTGTCGGGATTTCGGTCAATCAGTTCCCTCCACGATCGTTCAGCTGCCTCTGCCCATTCCTCCTTTACTGCGTTATCTGCGTCACCGGTCGATTTCAACTTTCCGAATAGACGTGCTTGTAGGCAGGATCAGCAGACCGAGGTTAGGTAATCAATCGTTGCTCACCCCTGCATTCTGCGACTGCTAGACGATCAACCAACATTTTATCCTTTGCCTTTTTATCCAGCAGGGCCAAAGCTTCTTGCCACTCTTCCAACTCTTCCAGTACACGGATATAGAAGAAAACTAGTTCTCCGTACTCGGGATCACGGACAGGAACGTTCTAAGATGCAGAATGATTGGAAACATTGACACGACGATGATCAAATCATACCCGCAAGAAATTTTCTATATGATCCAAGTAACGTCTTGTTTCTGCTACATTACCGGCTAACTTGTACGCAAGCGCGACGCCGACCCAGTGGACGCGTAAGTACGGACGCAAACGAAGCATATGGAGGCGCGACTCGACGAGCGCGTCGTACTGGCGGGTATGGGTTTGGAGAATAGATGTTTCTCGAATGATGTTGAAATTGTCCTACAATTCCTGAGGTCAATGTGATGAACAAATATGTCGCGCGTCTCTGACCACCTTGTCGATCTTGAGCGCCATCGTATAGGATTTGAGGGCTTCTTCGTAATTGTGTTCCCCCTTTTGTACGAGGGCCCAAACGTGCCAACATATGTGCGATCGGATGTCATGGCGCATGCCATCCTTGATAAGCGCTATGCCTGCTTCGCGCTCACCGAGGTGAACCATTACGAGGCCCTTCATGCACATGGTTTCTATGGCAAGTTAGGTAGAAAACACAGCAAGGAAGCGATGGATGAACTCACCCCCGTGTTGTGGGTGTTTCTTGAGGATCTGGTCAGCGATTTTGCGTCCTTTGGAGAGTTGCTTGTGTTCATACGCCTGCAAGAGCTCTGTGAAGAGCTTGCGCTCCTTTTGTGCTAGGTTTTGCGAGGACATGGGGGAACTGGACTGGGGTATGGTCCTGTCGTGGAATTAGTTGACAAGTAAGCTTGAGGTAACCGCGTGTACGTCGCCTCGAGGCCGACCAATGGACCGAGATGATCTCCGACAGAACGGAGTTTCAATTCTCGTGACTCTCCTGACCCCAGTTGATAATTTGAATGATGTTCAACTATAGATCGGCATGGGCACGGCGGACTGTCGGACTCTGAACCTATGAATCTCCGATCGGCTCAGGGATTTGGGACGCGCTCGGACGCGTTGACTGCCAAGCGACACTCTCAGCGCCGATCCCGTCCCGCTCGCTGTCTCTGTCGACGCCCACGACGATGGTGGCGCAAACTCGTACCGCCACTGCGCCCTCCAAGAAGCTCACCTTCAACGAGAAGATCGTCGGAAAGTCCCTCTCCACCGACACGCTCCTCAAGAAGCTCAAGGCCCTCCATACCGAACTCGCAGAGCTCGACCAGGAGCTCGTCGACGTGAACTCGCTCTCCTCCGTGCGCTCACAACTCATCAACACCTCCCTCCTCCTCCACAAGGACAGGGGCGTCAAGGCGTACACCGCATGCTGTCTTGCCGACATCCTCAGGCTATACGCACCGGATGCCCCTTACACCCAAAACGAGCTCAAGGACATCTTTCAGTTTTTCTTCAGGCAGCTCTCCGCAGGGCTGAAAGGTACCGACGCACCATATTACAACGAGTACTTCCACCTCCTCGAATCCCTCTCCACCGTCAAGAGCGTGGTACTCGTATGCGATCTTCCACACGCCGACGAACTCATGACCGAAATATTTCGCGAGTTCTTTGCGCTCGTACGGCGCGATCTTGCGAAAAAAATAGAGTTATTTATTGCCGACATTCTCGTCGCGCTCATCGACGAGTGCCAGTCCCTCCCAACTGAGGTCTTGGCCACCATCATGGCACAGTTCATGGACAAGAATACGGTAAGCCGTCAAGCACACTGATCATGCTTTCTCGTTCATTATACCCCTTCAGCGTCTCGACCAGCCTGCCTACAGACTCGCGGTGCAGATTTGCAACGCAACATCAGACAAATTGCAACGTCACGTCTGCCAATACTTTACTGACATCATCGTCACTAATTCACGCGACCTTGACTCGGAGAGTGACTTTGATGAAATACGCACTGCACACGATCTCGTCAAGCAACTGAGCAAGTCGTGTCCGTCCTTGTTGCACAGCGTAATACCGCAGCTCGAGGAAGAACTCCGTGTGGACCAAGTCCAAGTGAGGTTGATCGTAACTCAAGCACTAGGAGAGATGTTTGCGGACAAGGGTGGCTCCGATCTCATCAGAAAGTATCCAACCACATGGAACGTGTGGTTGATGCGCAAAAACGACAAGGCAGCGGGCGTGCGTCTGAAACTCGTCGAAAGCGCTAGGGGGCTGCTCTTGAACCTGCCTGAACATAGAGAGACTGTCGGAGGCAAGTTCCTATCTCGGAACCTGTAGATGACAGCCTTGACATCCACTTAAATAGAAACGCTCCAGCTCAAATTCCTAGATCCCGACGAGAAAGTTCGTGCCGCGGTGTGCAAAGTGTATTCTCAGCTGGATTACGAAACTGCGCTCCACTATGTCTCAGAAGCACAACTTCGGGCAGTTGCTGGTCGTGGAATGGACAAGAAACATGCCGTTCGTGTAGAGGCTATGAATGCACTTGGCAAGCTATACAGCCTTGCATATCCGGAGATGTACGCCATTTCCTTTCATGAGTATTACCGTCTAATACATTTATATTCAGCGAGAACGGTGACTCGTCCGCGGTCGGGCATTTCGCATGGATTCCTAATGAAATCTTGCACATCTCGAACATGTCATCTGAAGCCAAAGCTGCTGCGGAGCAAGTCATTGCCGATTATGTTCTCCCATTACCTTCGTCCTCCACTACTTCTGCCTCTACATCGAAAAATGTCGAGGTTGACGAGGTAGCGTGGACAGATCACTTGCTCCTTACCATGGGTCATCTAGATGACCTTGGTGTCAACACAATTTTGAGTATGAGTGGGATTAAGTTTAAGTGCGTCGATCGATTTTCTTATTGTGGACAACGGGGATCGATATCATACATAGTCGCCCGACCATGTATGAGCATTATCTGCAAGCATGCATACAGAACAACGTAAGCCCTCCGTGGATGTTCGTCGCGGTTTTCCTCATTGGTGCTGGTTAGGGTGGTGTGATTGACGAAAACGAGGAATCGATCGTACAACGTCTAAATAACGTGGTCAAGCACCTGTCTCGTACGTGATGTTCAGGGTCCTATACAATTCCTTGACACCCTGTACTAGGCCAATTCCCCGATCCCCAGAAAGCAGCCGAGGATATGCATGAGTTCGCCAGGGCGAACGAGAACAGACTCTATAAGTTACTCAAAACGTGTATGGATCCGCAGTCCGATCTGAAGAGTATCGTGAAAGCCTCAAACGAGTTCCTTCGGCGCGTTGAGCAATCAGCCGAGTCCACCTTCTCGACGATGACTATCTTTCTCCGTCGCGCGACGCTCCGCATAGTCAACCAGTCGTCCATTTCGACCCTCATCAAGAGAGTCCAGAAGTCAGCACCGTCGTCGAAGCATGCTCAACAACTTTTGACTTTTGTATCGAAACATTGTCCGATTCTCTATAAACCCCATGTCAGCGAACTCACAAAGGCAATTGCTGATGAGAACAACGTGGTTCTGGTGGAGATTGGCATGCATGCACTCGCGGCTGTGGCGAAAGCTGATAAATCCCAAGCGGCATTGGACAAGTATGTTTCTTGACTCTATCTTGGAGAACTTCGCTGACATGGACATCGTGATCGTTCAACGCGAAAGACGAACGCTAGAGCGCGTCACGCGATCTGCGCTTGGAGAAAACCCAAAAATTGCCAAGTTTGCGGCCCGATTACTGGCTTCCTTGAAGGATCATGAAGATGCTTGTGTGGAAATCATTGAGGTATGTGTCTTTGTTAGCGCTCGATTTTGCGATTTGCTCATTACTTTAAAGTCTATCTCGGAAAAGATTTCGGAAGCTACGCCAGAGGAACTTGTTGCCCATACAACCGTTCTGGCACAAATGGCGCGCTTCAAGCCCGATGCATTCGAACACAGGAGTGACGCTATTATGGCATTCTTGGTTAAGAATTTGCTCATGGGTCGACAGTCAAAAGATCCAGTAAGGATGCTGCGCCTTGATTCTCTTCAGCTCGAGACCTGACTTGTTCCCGCGATCAAGGAGGAAATGGATGTCGATAGCGACTGGGTGGACGATGACGACATACCACCAATACACAAGGCCAGGATCCTCGCGTTGAAAGTTTGTCGGAATCGGTGTCTTGCCAATGCGTCCGCAGAAACCGCGGTTGAGCTTGTTACACCTGCGCTCAAAATGTTTTCAAAATTACTTGAGCATTCTGGATCATTTTCAGCAGATACACCGGACAGGTTAGGTCTTCGAGTGGACATGCAACTTGGGACATGAAGCTTATGCATCACGTTTAGTCCGCCAGTGAAGTCACGCATGCGACTACAAGCTGCTGTGTCGCTTTTACACCTTTCTACCGTCGAAGCATTTGCAAGGGTGGTAAATAGCGACTTTATATGGCTCTCCATCACGGTCCAAGTAAGGAGTCTCTTCAGACTGACGTACCCGCTGATGGTGATATGCATTCGCTCAGGACCCATGTTACCATGTCCGAATAATATTTTTAACAAAACTCGTGTCCCTCCTAACCGCACGTAAACTCCCTCCACGCTTTAATACGATACCCTTCCTTACGATTCATGATCCTGAGGCCGATGTTCGAGACAGGGTGAGCCCTAGTCCGCGAAATTTGGTGCTGAACATTGATTCCTTTTCCAGGCCATAGCTTATATTTCGTTTATCTCGAGATCTATTCCACCTGCCGCACGGGTTGATCAACTAGAAATAATATTCATCCGGCTGCTTCATCTCCTTGCGCACCATCCCGATTTTTCTACCGCGCACGAAAACATACAAGAGATGGCAAAGTAGGCTTTTCGTTCCTTCTCTTGTCTGGGTCTGTTCTTACCCGCTTGTCTCGCCTTTTAGATATATCGAATTTTACCTCGATTTGATTGCGAGTTCTGAAAACATTGCGCTTCTTTATCACCTTGCACTGAAAGCCAAGACCGTGCGTGACTCAGAATCGCATACATATAGCGAGGTGCGAAGATTTTCGCCCGACTACCAAACATTTATTGATTTTTGTTGCACATCGCTGGATGTAGAATCTCTATACGATGGCAGAGCTCGCCCAAGAGCTAATCAAGGCCCGCGCGCAAGCTCGCTCGTGGACCCTCCAGAGTTACCCTGGTAAAGTCAAACTGCCCTCGGACATTCTGCGTGCGCTTCCGAATCCAGAAGCTGTTGCCAAGGTGCGTGACATAACCCAGCGGATTGCATGAAGGGTTCATGCTGAGAAATGATACAGGTGGTCAAAACACAATATCTATCCGAGGAGACGATCACTTGGTTGAAGGAAATCAAGGGGCACAAGCCAGCCGCGGCTACCAAGGTACGTCGAAAATCAAATTGCATACTCGCTTGTGATCCGTTGATGCCTTGTACTGTAGGAGAAAAAACGGGAACCGAGGGAGGCGAGGGACGGCAAGTCACCGCCTGCCAAGCGCAAAGCTTCTCGAGCCCGAGCAAACGGCGCGCCAAAGTGGGTTCCTGCGTGACGCGGAGTACAGCTCCCCGCTGACATCAAATTCTTTATAGGCGTGCCAAGACGCAGAAGTCGGCACGGTGGAACAGTGATCAATCTGAATCAGCAGAAGAACCGTCATCTGATGAGGAGTCGGTTCCTGATCAATCTGAGAAAGCGACGTCCCCGAGACGTTCTAGTTCTGTGCCTAGCGAAACTGGTCAAGACAGCAATAAAGAAGAGGACGGCGGCGAACCATCAGAACGAGAAAAGAAGTTCGGTAGAAAGGCAAGGGCGAAGGCGCAGGTGAGTCACGTGCATCACGGTGGACTACGGCGTTGATGGGTCGAAAAGGAAAAGATAAGCAAACAAGCAAAGAAGAGTACGGCACGACCGAGAAAGTCTTGACGATGTTCCGACGCGGTATGGATTGTATACAACCTATTCGTGATGCCTTGTATTGTTATGCCTGTTCTGTTGCTCTCGTAATCTCCATGCCTTGATTTGTCTCCGTGTAGGTTGGCCGCACGCTGTGAGTCACGAACGCCAGGAACGAGCTCTGCCTTGCTTCAAAAGGAGTGTACCTTGTGTTTTCTACCTGTGTGTGACGTCCCTACGGCATTTTGGGACTGTGGGGCATCACTTGCAAGCTGTTCAGCAGAAACTAGGGGAAGGTGGGTGTCCTCTTTAGTCTCTTCGTTTTGACGTGGACATTCCTTGGGATCAATACCACATCAAGCCCCACTAAACTTTCGTTGCCAATTTCTAAATGACGTGAAATAGCCACTTCCTCTATTCCCTACGTCTTTCTCACATCAACTCTGTTCCTGGATCCGTTCTCCACTTCCCTGAGGATGAGCAGGAATCCAAGCGCGAAAACGATAAACTTGTTCATGTTTACGCCTTGGCAATGCGTCAGATTCTCCAAACTGTCCAGAGGCGTTTTTTTGACCACGGCCAAAAAAGGCCCGGGCCCACCGTATTGCGCAGGTGTCACCCTGCCATGGACGTGAAGGTGACTTTATGGACGTGTCGCACGTCGACTCCAAAAGAAGGTAATGACCGAAGGCGTCTCGTTGTGGCAGATCGCATCCTCAGGGTAAGTAACTCTATTCGAGAGGCTCGCCCTTTGTATTCCAGAACATCGCTGCGGAGTGTGATTCGTTGATTCCACGGCGTGAACTTCCGGTCGATACAAAGGCGTCTTTTGTGAATCGTTCATGTGCGTCATTTACAGTCTTGTGGGGCGGGACGTTGATCCTGGGATATGTGCACTAAGTACCAGCCGTAGTCGGGACCCAATTGGCATTCAAGTTGCGGTGAGTGCAACGTCCTGCCCAAGAACCGTGTCTCAACGGCCGACTCGCTGTGAGGACATCCCTGACAGCATTTTGAAACTTGTCATCAACGGCGATTACAACCACCGTTGTCCTGTTACTTTGTGATTTCCTTTGATGCCACCCGCCTTGGTATGTGGTATCTACCCGAGCTCTGACGGTTCGCTCCAACTTTTGGTGACTATTCTGACTTTCTCTCTATTCCACCGCGGGTGTCTGCGATCAAAGGTAGAGTATGACCTCATTGCTTTACTTTTTTAACGCAGAGGAAGGGTCGTTCGAGGCCACTTGATGGCAATCGTCACGTGCATGCGAGTGGGTTGCTTGGTCGGCTTTTCCTTGCTGATTCGATACGTACGGTATACGCAACTTGCGCCCAGTTCTTCGCAACGCGCATGGGATGGGAGTTCATCGACATCGAGTGTCTTGCAAAAGTCATGAAAGAGTATCCAATATTCGGGCCGTTCGAGCGACTGATTCCGGGAATCATAGTGGGGACCACTGCTGCTCGTCTGTGATGTATCTTGTTTGATGATCAGATATCGATAGACATGCACGGAACTTCTTGCACTAGGCGAGTGTTTCGCTTGTTTGACGTACAGGTGGGTACTGACAACATCGACCCGGCGCCTTTGAGTAGCAGGCATTAGCAAATATAATGCCTTGAATTTCATGAGCGCCAGGGCTGATTCCTCACAGGCAGAACAGCGATCGTAGGGACAGAGCCTCCCTCGCAGCTTGGCGAGAAACCACCCTGTGGCTGGAACTTACCCCAAAAGTCTGAAACATGCCAGGACGGTTCGAATGGAGAGACAACAATATCGAAGTGCACAGCAATACACCGAATCGAGATCAGATGCAAGCATGGGAGGATGCGGGAGTGAATTGGGATGCACTACCCGTGCCAACGGCGCCAAAGGAACATCAATGTTGATTTCAGGTGCGGCTGGAGAATGGGCAATAGAGATCAATGCATCCATGTTACGCGACGAACCTTTTGATACTATGAGTGCATCAAAGCCCCCTGGACGCGACAAGATATACGTGTTCCTCATGGAAGGCACTACTGGGGGTACACTATACAGATGGCAGGACGGCAGCCCCGTACAGGTTGCTGCACTCTTCTAGTTATTTGGATGAAGGGTGGATAATAAATAGCCGTGTGTTTGAGTGACGGGGATCATGGATGAAGGTACAAGATGTGGCGTGATAATGATGTTATCCGACTATTATATACCCCGGCGAGAAACGAAATTCTGTAAGAAAAAGATAAGATGGTGTCCCCACGAAGGGCTGCATAGTCTGCCCACCTCCAAATCCTGTGACGTCGCGACGGCAAGTACGAACTTTCTGTTGGAATCTGTCACTAGATCGCTGTCAGTCCACTGCGCGGTTGGGGAGATTTGGGTTGGCTCGCCTAACGCGAAGATGTTATCGCGCAGAAACTCCGCCAACTCGGCGAGAGGGGTGTCAGGTGTGATGATAGTGTATGGATGCGATTCATTGCGTTTGAACGCGGACATGTAATTCTTCACGGTGTCATCCTAGTGAGAGAGCCGAGGAAGGGACGTTGATAGTGCGTCAGATACGGTGTGAGGAAGTGGTCAAACAAGGGGAGGAAGAACGTACTGGTTTTGCATATCCTGCCTGCCATTTTTCTTTCAGTACGGCAGCATCAACATAACCGAGTGGTCGTCTATTCTTGTTGAGCACCCTGCGAGAAAGAGGGTAAGTCAATGTCATGGAGATATGTAGAATGAAGGATAATCACGGAATTTGAGAGAAATCTCGCTCGTACGCGAGCTCGATTGCACGGGAGATGTACTCGTCGGCTGGGAGTGAAAAGGCTGGAGGTAGTTGGAGGTCCTGGAGGTGATCGATAGGTTCAGCGCGAGAGCGGATGTCGCTTATACAGAAACTGCACACACCTCCACGACTGCCCCGCGGTACTTATCTATCGGGGCGCTGTGAGCTGGAGGAACTGCAGAGATAACGGAGGCGGCCATGTCAGGGTCAGTTGTCAAGTTGGCTGCTGCGTCACACATGGATCCGGGGCCAGCACGTGACGACTCATAGGACGCGTTCAAGGACTCGACGCGTCTTTGTAATTAGACGGCGTGTCCTCTGGTCGCTGTCCTTCTCGCCGAAATTCGAACTTGTAGGCACACGGTCGCTTTACACAAGTCTTGTACACTTTCTGTCTTCAACTATCTTTCGACATCAAATAGTATGGGTGAACAAGCCCAGGATGATTCGCAACCTCCACCGGGTCCTTCCCCCATACAGAGGCTCCACGAGTCGCTCATAAATCGCATAGCCGCAGGAGAGGTGCCTACCTGCATTGCTTTTCATCAGCGCTAATCAGCTCACTTGATAGAAAGATTATACATAGACCGGCCTCTGCCTTGAAGGAACTGCTTGAAAACTGCCTGGATGCTGGTGCTACATCGATTCGCGTTACTGTCAAGGACGGCGGAATGAAACTACTCCAGATTCAGGACAATGGTTGCGGCATACGCGTGCGTGCGCTCGTCTCTCGCTGCGATTTCCGTTCGCACAGCCCATTCCTTTGACAGAAATCCGATCTGCCCATCCTAGCTGAGCGGTTCACAACCTCGAAAATAAAATCTTTCTCTGACCTGTCTCGACTAACGACCTATGGTTTTCGCGGTGAAGCGTTGGCTTCCATATCCCATGTTGCCCACATGTCCGTCCTGACTAAAACTAAGACCGATTCCTGCGCTTGGAAGTAAGTGCTTTGATAGCTTCATCAGACTTCAAGTCAACATCCTCACGCAGAGCATGCTACTCCGAAGGCGTGCTGGTCCCTCCAAAAGCAGGTCAGACGCCCGATCCCAAACCTTGTGCTGGAAATGATGGAACTACCGTCATCGTACGTTCCTTCTTTGACGAGTGACACTAATCAGTCCTCACCAATTCAGATTGAAGACATGTTTTATAATACGCCCACTCGCTTGTCGGCGTTGCGTAGCCCGTCCGAGGAGTATGCAAGAATCCTTGATATCGTGACCAAATATGCGGTTCATAACTCAAAGGTAGCATTTCTTTGCAAAAAGGTATGTAAAGTCAATTGGGTATTTTTCTTGCTAAACACACCTACCAGGCTGGATCTTCCACTCCAGAACTCTCCACTTCACCCACATCCATCAATCAAGCAATTCGTTTACTGTATGGTCATGCCATAGGGAAAGAACTCTTGCACATTGAGGTCTCTGCATCGCCCACTGACGGGCCCTCGCGGTCTATTGGGTCCGGTAATGTTGATGACGCTGAAAAGTGGTCTGCTGAGGCCTATTGCACGACTCCAAATTATCAAGCTAAGAAGACTGTGTTCTTACTTTTCATCAACCGTGAGTCAACCTTGGTGTGGGATGAATGTTGAGTAGCTCGGTTACTCATGCTGTTGAAGACCGTCTCGTCGAGTCGTCCAGCGTCAAGCGGGCAATCGAAAGCGTATATAGCGGGGTACTGCCTAAAGGTGCATTCCCATTCGTATATCTCAGGTACGGACAATCACCCACAATAAGTCCTTGCACTAAAAACATCAGCCTCGAGATAGACCCCCGCTCTGTAGACGTGAACGTACACCCCACGAAACGAGAGGTTATCTTTTTGAACGAGGAAATCATAACGGAACGAATATCAGACGCTATCCAGCAGGTGGTCAGTCAAAGTCATTCCAGGACCTTTGAATATCAGGTAGGCTTGAGCGTGTTGCTTTATCCGTGTCCTAGACAATCTACAGACATTGCTTCCTGGACGCTCGAGCGAATTGAATACGAAAGGCAGCCGGAAAACGAGAGAGGGAGAGGATGATGATGAAGGGGACGGGGACGAGGAAGAACGTCCAGCTTCGGCGTCTCATCGTATGCTTCCTAACATTCTGATCTCGCCGCTTCTCATTGTCCTTCAGCTCCGAAGCTGTATTCACAACACAAAGTCCGCACATCGCTTCACGATCGTACTCTAGAATCAATGATCCCAGTGTTGAACCCTTCACGTTCAGACGGCGATGATGTATCCAACAAAGCAGTCGGCCTCCGCGATATCCCGGAGTCCAACTGTGATCTAACTTCCATTCTGGAACTCAGGAAGTCAGTTCAAAAAAGCGTGCATCATGGTCTGTCGCATTGATCGTTCAAGCGGGACGACGGATACTTAGTTCATTCGACAGACCTGACCGAAATCATAAAAAAGCATACGTTCGTCGGAATTGTGGATGATTATCGGTGTTTGTCACTGATCCAGCATGCTACCAAACTATATCTTCTCAACCACGCAGCTTTGGCGTACGTCGCATTTACTGTGCCCTCTGTGCCCGTCATTTGACGCACACATTCGTAGCGAGGAAATGTTTTACCAGCTTGCTCTTATGCAATTTGGCAATTATCGTCGGTTGAAGCTAGATCCACCACCACCCCTTCGCACCCTTTTGAAGCTCGCTGTGGATGCAGAACCAGGCACAGAGAAAAGTGGACTGAGCAAAAATGAAATCGTAGATGTGAGTGTCCCTTGCTATCTCGACAACCGATTTGAACTCGCGATTGACTATCCTTAGCGCATCGCCAAAACGCTCCTCGCGCACCGTGGCATGCTGGCGGAGCATTTCGAGTTCAATATCACTTCAGATGGAGAAATCGAGAGTTTGCCGCATCTCTTGAAAGAGTACACCCCTGATCTCAATAAGCTACCCGTCTTCCTCATGCGCCTTGGGCCACAGGTGGGGTGTCCTCCGTTATGAACCACCCCAACGGCTGATTAGAAGGAGCTTGTTAGGTGCAATGGCAAACAGAAAAAGAATGCTTCTTCACACTCATGCACGAGCTCGCATACTTTTATTCCCCATCCCCATCACATTTCATACCCTCGATTCCTGACGGCGAACACGCAAAAACGAAGGCGGCAACATGGCAAACCGAGCATGTCTTGTTCCAGGCTATGCGCAAGTTCTTGATTGCACCAAGGTCGTTGCTAGAAAACGACGTCGTCCAGGTGGCCAACCTTCCTGATCTTTACAGAGTCTTTGAGAGGTGTTGATGGACCGCCGTTGACGATTGCTACGATCTTACAATCAAGATCACTCCTGATGTAGCCGTGGTGTATGTGATCATCCGTTAAATGTGGTCTGACTCTCGTACAGCTGCAAGTGCTATCTCCCGATGGCAACCTACTATTATACTAAGATTCTGAACTCTTCTTCAAAGTACATCAGTAAGTGAAACATACGTCGAATTCACGAAGCGTTAGCTCGAATCTGGACACATCGCCAACAATTCTGTACTGTTACTCGCCAGGACCAAGGATCAAGGCAAGCCCCTCCCGGTATTGATCGCATTCGCAACTTGGCTGGTGTTCGGTCTGTTAAAGGCATACCTGTAGGGGGGATGAATCAGCACGATAAACAAACACAGAGGAACCTCGAGGTGCTCGCCTCTCGTAACTATCGAAGTAGAGCTCGTCCGTGCTACAAGTACCCTTGAACGAGGGGTGCTCGAGCAGCCGTTTCAACCACGCATTGAACCTCGCCCCATCGGGCATCTCGAATCCCCGATAGTGTTTGAGAACGTTGTTCGCCCTGAACATCCCTGATATGATCGCGAGCACACATCGTTAGCCGTAAGTCGTCCAGTCGTCGATCGACTTGAAGCCCAAACAATGACACTCACAGGGTCCCACCATGACGTCCGCCCATCCGAGTTCGCCACCCTCTTTCCACAATCCGGTACCCCCGACTTCTTCGTCCGCACGTTCAAAGAGCCCCACGAGCGTGTCGATGGTCGCTCTGAATCCACTTCCGGAGGCGATTTGCGTGACGGGGTCTTGTGCTTGGAGGTAACGATAAAAGGCGGGTACGATGGTGCGGTTGATGTGGTCGGATTGGAGGCGCACGAGGGCTCGAGCGTCTAAGATGACGTAGTGTGGTGGTCAGCGCGATGGGGACAGAAGGCATGGAAATCGCGTGATACGGACACGAATCAGAGGTAGGCGGAAAGAGGGTTCGTTTGGTCGATGTGGATGCGAGGCTAGGTTAAAGAAGGACGTGAGTGTGAACGCGACCTCGAGGTAGAAGAAGAGAATGATGGATACGAACTTTTCGAGAAAGTCCATGATGACCGTACTCTCGTTTAGAGCGCGGGGCGGATTGTAATTGTTGAGTCTTAACGCAGGGACCAAGCCCTTAGGAGAGAGATCGAGGAGTTCCTTTGGTTTCTTGTATGGATCGACTTCGTCTGTCAATGACGCATGTCCACGTTATAGCTCGGGACAACGTCACGATGGTTTGGACGTACAATACTATACAGACGCATGAGTGAATTGGATCGTTTTAGAAACGAGCACGTACTTTGTATGGAATTCCGAGATACTCCAACGCGACCCATGCACGTTGAACGAACGGACAAAAACAGCCCGCGAAGAGGATGATGTCCTCATCGGCGACATGGCGCTGTACGATTTGGAGGGCCTCGCCAGTGCAATGATCATGATAATGTTTTTCTGTGTCCGCCATGGTTTGACTTTGCAACAAGTTGAAGTTAGTTCTTGAAGTTGTCACTGCTAGGGGCCGAGTACCTGGCACTAGATCTCGCCGACTTACGGGCATCAGGCCCGTCAGGACCCGCTTTACTAATCACTTGTCCCCAATGTATTGGCATGAACGCACGCAGTCATGCAATAAATTCCGAGTTTCCCTTACCGGAATCATCCTAATTTGTAGTAGGCTCCTCCACGCGATGGTAACTTTGTTGTTGGTTCTCACTCTTGTTTGATAGATTTATTCGCCATGCAGCTCGCCGCTTCAACGAGGTTTAAAAACATGGTCTCAATGGCGTTCAAGCTGCCTAGATCACCAAGTTATGCCCGAAACGTTGATGAGTTTGGCCTTGACAGGGTAACAACCTTCTTCCATCTCGATACCTGTAGTACAGCTGAAAGTGCGATCTCTCTCATTTGCTGTTAGACTAAGACTGGGCTGCTTCAAAGTACATCAGTAAGTGAAATACATACATCAAATTCACGAAGCGGTAGCTCGACTCTGGTGCAGTCATCACCAATAAATTACAATTCTGTGTTGCTACTCGCCAGAACCAAGGATCGAGACAAGTCCCTCCCAGCATTGATCGCATTCGGATCCTGGCTGGCCTTCGGTTTGCAGAAAGCACACCTGGGGAGGGGGGCGAATCAGCAAGATAAAACAAACACAGAGGAACCTCGAGGGTGCTCGCCTCTCGTAACTATCGAAGTAGAGCTCTTCCGTGCTACAAGTGCCCTTGAACGAGGGGTGCTCGAGCAGTCGTTTCAACCATGCGTTGAATTTCGCCCCTTCGGGCATCTCAATTCCACGATGGGGTTTGGGAAGGATGTTCACCCTGAACATCCCTGATGATCCCCATCGCGAGCACCCAAGTTAAACATCGTCAGTCGTCAGTCGTCGATCGACAAACCCAGACATGATATGACATGATGGACAACCGTGACTCACAGGGTCCCACCATGACATCTGCCCATCCGAGTTCGCCACCCTCTTTCCACAACCCTGTCCCCCCGACTTCTTCGTCCGCACGTTCAAAGAGCCCCACGAGCGTGTCGATGGTCGCTCTGAACTCGTTTCCGGCGACGGTTTGCATGATAGGGCCTCGTGCCCGGAGGTAACGATAAAAGGCGGGTATGAGGGTGCGGTTGATGTGGTCGGCTTGGAGGCGCACGAGGGCTCGAGCATCTAGAATGGCAAGTAGTTAGCGTGATGGGGACAAGAGCATGAGAATTGTGTGATACGGACATGGATCAGAGGTAGGCGGAAAGAGAGTTCGTTTGGTCGACGTGGATGCGAGGCTACACGGAAGGAAAACGTGAGTGCGGGGGATGATCTCGAGG
>JBBPQZ010000431.1:0-15798 GCA_038092795.1 Boletus rubissimus | reverse complement strand
CATTTACAGTCAGTACTATATGTTGAATACTTACCACATGAGTTTTACAGCTATAATTTTCTTTGCATTACAAGGTAGCATTGGAGACCAGTTTTAAAACTGTGCACTATATATTCAAATTCAGGAAAATATTTGTAAATCTTCACTTACAAATTATATAGAACACCTTGATTGGCAAAAACATCATTGCATACTTACATATGCTACACCAGGAAGAACAGTAAGTAATAATCTATCTAATGTTTACTACCCAGCTTACCTGCTTTCCTATTACAAAATCATCATTTGACATTATATTGGAGGGTTTCTAATGCCACCTCCTGTTCTGCATGAGATTTCTGCAGATGATTATTCATGGCCTATATATTGTGGAAGTGGAGATAAATGTATGGCTTGGTCCTATCATAAGCTCTTGATTCTTCCTAACTGCCTCTATAAGCACACTTTCTGATTGTCAGAGATTCTTTTACAACTCAGATGAATAATCCACTTCTAGTACAGTTAATATACATTCAGCCAATTGCAAAACACTGACTTGTTCAGGCTTACCTGGTGTCTCATCTCTGGTCTCAGATTCACTATTAGGATTGTTACCTTAGGGATGATGGATGATATGAGGTTTTTACTCCACCTTTCCCACCAACTGTTTGTTAATCTGGAATTATCAATGATATTCATACTATCAGACCAGGAATTTAGTGTCATGTGTCTAATATCCTTCCTGGAATTCAACTCTGGGAAGACTTGGAACATTGGGGTGGGAAAAGTTTGATAATATTTGTTTTCTATATTATCTCAGTGACTTCTTTTTGTCATCATTATCTGGTTGATTGTGCTTCCATTGTATCCAGGTAATTACTTGCTGTTTATTGTGACACCATTGTTTTCAAGTAATTGCCTTGTTGTATGAGTTATCTCATGATCTAATTCCCTTAATAGGTGTAATTATTGTACAACAAAAATTAAAAATTAATTAATTTTTGTTCACCATTGTGCACAGACAGGCCTTCAACATTCCTGCTGAAAGGAAGGCAACTGTCTTATTGTGCAATAAAAATCAATAATTATTAAGTTGCTTTTTTATTTGCCATCATGTGATGATAGTTTTTAGGCATGCCCACCCTTAATAGGAAGGTGACTGTTTTATTGTGCAAGATTCTGTTTTTGTTTTGCTGTCATGTGATGATAGGCCTTAGGTAAACCTATACTATGCTGGGATCCTCACCCAAAATATAAATACTACAGGCAGCTTCAGTCATATAGTAATTAAGTGCACTGATTTTAACCAAAATGTTTTCTTTCCAAACTTTCCCTTTATACTAGCTAGCTGTATAACTCAATGGGGAACACAATTATGCTATAAACTATCTTGCGATAAGCAAGCAGGGAAACTTGATTGCCACTGGAAGTAAAAAACCATCTACATTGAAGAGCAGCTCAAGAACTAACCAATCACAGGTAATTAAAGTATGAAGATATAGAACTTAAACTGCCTTGAGAGGATACCATCATTAGCACAGTAATATGCATTCTGTGACCCCATCAGCACAGCTATGAGGGTAACCCCACAAGACATTGTCTTTTAGTACAAAACTTGGTTACTTGATTTTTTGACACTAGACTGGAAAGGCAAAAATGGCAAGGAACAGTGGTTATATTACATAAGGCTGATGACACTGCTGCAAATTGTTAAGGTCAGGTCAACTCCAGAGTTATGTTTGAGGAAAGTGGAACTTTGGCTTCACTGTATGTGGTGTACCCTTGTTAGAGTCTGGCATCTCAGATTTACAAAGATGGTTGGAGATGGTTGGAGAAAAATCATCAAGACTTAGAATGAGGATCAATGGAAGTGGGGCTGAGTCTAAGATGATATTTGAACTGAAGCATAGGCCCTATTAGTATAACTTTATATACAGAGTAGAAACAGGAGATAAAGTAGTAAAGTCCAGGAGTCTGAGTATTTTCAAGGATACAAATATTTTCAAGGAAAGGAGTATTTTCTACAATAAGCAACAAGACAGAGGAATGTAACCAAATGGTTAGCAGGTAACTACAAAAGATCAGGAAAGGCAGAGATGACAAGGTACAGGATAGATGGAAGTGACAAGAGATTGGAAATACACTATATGAGATGAGGAGAAAATTCCAGAGATCTGAAGTTGCAATATATATGAGATGGGTCTAGAGTTGCTGGAGATGGACTTGTATGAAATTTGGAATATGACACAAATAAAGCTCAAGGAAATAATCATGAAATAAGTGGGTATGGAATGCAAAATCACCTGTATGATCCTGCTCCTGCTAGGATAGAAAGATGTATATGTCCAGAAAATGTACAATAGACAGATATACAGTAAGTAGGCAGCATTTATTGTTAATCTCCTATTAACAACACTTATTATTAGGCTCACTGTTCAAAGTGATGGGAGGGTAATCAAAATCACTAGCCTCTTTACAGCCATGCAGGATGCTGCTGTGGCTTGGCATATAATTATTCTTTGACAGTTTGTGCAGCAGGAGTATTACAATTCATGAGAAGCAGTCAGTATTTTTGATCAATAATGTCACTAACATTTTAGCTTGTACCATGTAGAATTTAGCAACCTTATTTGTTCATACTACCAAACCAAGCATTCCTAAGGCAAAGCAAGTTGCATTTAGAGAAAAGTAGACAATCATTGTAGGAGGAGGTGATTGTGGTCTAGCTTACATATTTGACTATAAGCAGTATATCTGATTGTAGTACCTGCAACATGGAAAAGAAGAACTAGTGCAATTGATAGTAGTATGTTTAGAATGTTTATTATAGCACAATGATGTTCAACTGCAAACAGGTCCACAATGGAGAGACACATTCCACCATTATCATCACCACATTAACCAGTGTGTCCAATCCAACAATTTCTATCTTCACCACAGGCCAGAAGTAATCTAACTGCAGTTAAGAGTAATTCCATAGAACATGAGATTTTTCAAATGCTAGATATGGCCTTTACCACAGCTCTGTGCTTGTTGTTGATTTGCATCCTGAAAATCATATTAATGAATACAATGGTATGCATCATATAGGTGAAAAGTTCACAGGCTAACACATTCAAAACACCAGGGCTTGTTAGTAAACCAATGACAAAATGAAGCTATGGCTAACATCATTAGCACACTCCAACTATCTACAAGAAGCAGGAACAATCAGGCTATGCTATCACACAATGCAACTGTGGCAGCAGTGTGAGCAGAGTGGCAAAGAGTAAAAAAAGGAGTAGTGAAGCATCAGCAAAAAGTGAAGGATGAGTTTATCAAAAATGATATTGTGGTCTATGATAGACCACCAGCAATCACAAGGGCTACTTCAAAAGCAAACAAGGGATTGGAGATGAATGGAGATGGAATAGAGCAAAGAAGATGAATGGATGTGAAGGTGGCTATGAGCTCAATAATCTTTATATAATGACAAGATGAATATTGTAAACATGACAATATACTGATGATAATCCACAGGATAATTTCACTGCCCAGTTCTACTCTTGGTATATACAACTGTCCATAGCAAAGCACAAACAGTCAGGAAATAAGCAATTGAACCATAGATTCAACATCAGGGTAGGAAATGGTGATTTGAAGTCAAACTTATATGGCATGATTTAACTAAGTTATGCTCATTTGACAAATCAAGTTGATGGTTTGAAAGAAAAATCTAGCAAGATTCTAACTACATGTGATATTCCAAAATAAGTATGTTACAAAAATTTTGATAGTCCAAGACTCTGAGTCTACTTTGAGATCCATTTAAAAAATCACAAAGCAAAACCAAGGTCCTCAAGTAGCTTATCACAAGCATGCCAACATTCTGGTACACTAAGTTCAGGAACAAAGTGTATAAGAATGTTACAGAGGCAATGGTAAAATAAAAAGGAAGGTAATGGGAGTTTGAGGATAAGATGTTGCTTGCTTTATTGTCATCTCCTTTGGCATTTTTATCATAATCCTTATCGCTGCTGTAAAGAGAGAAAAGAGGAAAAGAAGGTGATGGGATGTACATAGCTTTGTTGATGAGTTTCCTAGCTAGTCCATCTGGTACTAATAGTGTGAAGCTGAGCAATGAAGGAGGCTGAGAGATTGAAGAGTTTGGCTTGCATAAGATGAGGTCAAGGGAAGGAATTGCATTGAGTTGCTTCTTAGCTTGCTGGTCATCTTTTTTGGCTTGCTTCTTCTCTTGCTTGCATAAGAATTGGTGTTATAAATCACACACCTCTGCCAAGAGGCTGAGGATGGGAAGCTGATATCCTCCATGAGTGAAATGAGCATCTAGGGAGTGTAATGGAATGGTACTTTTTGAGATGGATTTGATACTGGGAAGGAAAGGGTTGGAAGGTTTTTCTAAGCAGTTGAATACTACATATGAAACAGAAGATGTAATATGACAGGCATCATAAGGTAAACATACTATAGAAAGTGTCACAACCCACATACTTGGGTTAGATCTAATTATAGATAAAGTAATAGATATAATGTAGGTAAGTTTGTAGCTGTTAAACATATTTGTTACCTCTGTCAGCATCAAGGTGAATTGTGCAGAGTTCAAAATTAATTGTTTAGCTAAGTGGTTATTGATGGCAGTGTGGATACATATATTCATTATAGTTTTATACCAAAGTTAGGCAGGTAGGGAGAGATATTGAAGATGAACTCACCATCAATTCCAGCTTCATGATCAATTCATTATCAGTGTAAGTAGTGACCATATTGATGGCCATGGTCCATCAAGTGAATAAATCAAGATCTGTGTGGTGTATGTGTCACAAAGAGTTATTGGTGACATGTTTGTTAAAGTGATGGATGGGGGGGCATGGACTGTGATGGGGGTATGAATATGTGATGTGTAAGTGATATGCATATGTACAATCAACACAGTGGTAGTCAACGAGTATGTTGTGATTTGTGTTAACAAGCTCATTGTTGAGCATGTTCTCTGCGATGCTGGAACATATGTGAGTGAGGATTATGAGAAAATGTAAATGAGACTTACCAAGAAGCCTTGTTGTTGTAGACTATTCTAAGAAAGTCACATCTTCTATAAAATCAACAAAGGTTGAGGTATATGTATGATGGTCTGTGAAGTATAAGTGAGGTGTTGTGGATGGTTAGTTTATAAAGTTGAGTAGCTACTGGATATGTGTTGAGATCAGTCATGCAAATGTCATTCACAGTGGTATACCAATAATCCATTGTGAATATGTGGTTATTGGAAATAGATTCATATTTGATATTGTTGAGTTTGACATTGAGAGGTTGTTGTGGCTGTCAGTCACATTAGGAATATGGATGTGAGAGGATACTGATATATCTTCCTTCTTGAATTTTATTTTGCATGGATCATTAGGAAATTTGTTATCTATGAGAAACAATACTTGTGTGTGATGTGAATATCTAAAGCCATCATTGAAAAGAATGTGAGGTATACATGATATTTTGTTGTAAATGATCATGTGTTCTGGAGGTTCATTCTTCTGTGAATGTTGCATTGTGAAGGTATATGGGATTGGTGATACAATTTTTGCTAAGTTTGGACGAGGCATGGTGATGGGCAATAATTGATGTAATGAAGGGAAATACAAGTGACAAGTGCAAGATGGTTATTATATTGTATGAATATATATGAATTGATGTTGGTATTGATAGCTTAATCAAGCATCAGGCATGGTGGTGTCAATATGGACAATAGCAGTAAATTATGATGTATTCTACACATGAAGCTAAATTTAATAAACAAAAAGTGTATGTAATATAAATGTAATATTGTGGTGGACAAGGGGGACAATATATATATTGTGATACAATATGTCACTATTTTTGTCCATGTTTAGATGTGATGGATGTATGGGGTGCTCTTATCTGCCAATATTTGATACATTGTCCAATCTTGGTGAATTTCATGATACCTTCATTGAACATATTGAAAAACAACAGACTCTGTTAATGTATATACAAACAAAGATGAATGTGGTACATAATAGTGCATGTAGTCACTGAGATCATAACATACAGTGGATCTTGGTGAACTGGCCTATCTAAAACCACACCAAATTGTTCCTAGTAACAAGTACAGTGTCATGGGTTCAAAGGACCCTCTCCTCTCTTGGATGACAAAATAACAAGGTCATTGTTATTATGATCACCATGACGCTTTCTAGAGAACCTGTGGAATGGGAATGTGAATAGAGAGATGTCCATATTTCTGCAAATAGCAACCCATTGAAATCCTAACAAGGCAATGGCTATATGTTTTCCTGTGAGTGAGACAATGGCATCATAGGCATTGTATTAACAGTCAATTGTGAAAATTGGCATATGGTATTCCATTTGTTGTGAAAGACATCTTGGAAGAAAGATTTGACATTGTGGAGCCAATGAACACCCTTTACAATGCTTAGGGTGACCAGGTATGTGAAACAGAAATAAAGAAGAATGTTGGTGACAGATATGTCCTTGTTCACTAAATGAGTGAATGTGAATTAGATGTGCTGGAATATAAAATGGTGATGGTAGATAAAGAACATACTGTGCTTGTTGATAAAAGTGCTGATGATTTGCTTTTGTTGATTGGTGACAGGTTTGCTATAGTGGTCATATAGTGTTTTGGACAAAGGAAAGTGTTTATCAAGAATGGTGATGATAAAGGTGGATACCATGGTAATGAAAGACTCTAGCCAAGAAGCACTTTTTTTGTCAGAATGATCCTCCTAAAAAAAAGGCAAAATAATCCTCAAGCTGAGATTTTAACTATGTAGATTTGGAAGTGAGTTTCCTTAGTGGAAAAATGTTAGGAACCAAACCTACAAATATCAAAGAGATGAATAAAGCAAGAGCATGGAGGAGTTTGTTGAGGGGATCATAGTTTTTCTGTACTCAAGTGTAGATAGAAGTTGTAAATTGACCAGCCTTGTTAGGAGGTATGGAGACATGTTTGATGGATTATTTAGAGGGGAGAGAGGTCTTGTGTAAGACCTTGTGGAAGTTGGTGAGCCTGTATCTATATGTGGACCAGGAAGCATGTGAGTCATCGAGGGCAATCTAGTATAAGGATAGAATTGAGTTAGCCTGGTGGGATTTTTCAGCTGAAAGGATATGGTGATTGTTTGGAATTGTGAATGGTTTTGCAGTGCCAAAAGGTAGCTAGATAGTGTGTACGAGCTCAAGAGCTTGCTATTGGACCAAAGGTCCAATAGGGGGGTAAAGGCTAAATCCCAGTGATCTACAGTGACTCCAAAAAGCATTCCAATTTCTAACCCCAAATCGGGGCACAAAGCGTCTCACAATTACTCGTGGGAATTTCACTTAGCTTTGGTGAAGACAAATAATGTCACTGAATCATGTGACCCAGGTCAAGGGCTATTGAGATACACCACTTTTAAAACAGCAACACCATTAGAACAATTTTTGGACTTTTATTATGATATTCAGAATCTCAATCAAACATGACTTTATTTGGTCTTGTTTGGTCATACAAATAAATATATACATTTAAACATGATGTCTGGATTTTAAAACATTTCCATGCTTCTTGTTTTTTTACCACTATTATCATGTGATCACTTTCCACTACTTGGCAGAATACCATCCTTTCTCAGCTTGATTCTGGTCACTCCCTCCACTTTATTGTATCCAGTACTGGTGTGGGCATTGCCACCATATCCAGGCTTTGTTCTAAGGAGTGTTCTGACCTCCAAAAGTCTGTTGGAGGTTGTCCATCAAAGCTTTCCCCCATCAATATTTGCCATGTTCTCCACCTTATCTCATCTCAGAAGGCTGAGAATGCTGTTCAAGTGACCAAAGTACTCTCAGCCATCACCAACTAGCCTCTCCATCCCAATATCATCCATCTTCACTTGAAAAAGTCTGGGATGAAAGCTATAGTCAAGTCCAAACACCCTCTACTCTCTGCTAGACATTACAAAAATCACATGGACTTTGCCATTGCTCATAAGGATTGGACTATAGAGGACTGGAAGAAGGTGATATGATCTGATGAGACCAAAATCAATTGCCTAGGATCAAATGGATACAAATAGGCTTGGAAAAAGCCAGGTGAGGGGCTTAGTGACAGGCTAGTACAAGGTACAGTCAAGTTTGGTGGAGGTTCTGTAATGGTATGGAGGTGTATGACTTGGCAGGGAGTTGGCTATGCTACTAAGATTGATGGTAGGATGGATGGGGATCTCTACCTTCAAATTTTGAAGGATGAACTGCTGAATACTCTGCAGTATCATGATCTCAATTCATCTGATATCATCTTTCAGCAGGACAATGACTCCAAGCATGCCTGTAAAAAGATGAAGGCATGGCTGGAAAAGCAGGATTTTGAGACTATGGTATGGCCTGTATAGTCTCCTGACCTCAACCCCATTAAGCATCTTTGGGGTTATTTGAAAAGGAGGCTGGCAGAGTATGAAAACCCTTCCAATAGGATTCATCAGTTATGGAATAGAATTCAAGAGGTATGGAAGGGGATACCAGCTAAGGAGTGTTAGAAGTTGATTGAAAGCATGCCAAGGAGGGTCCAGGCTGTGATTAAGGCAAAAGGGGAATATACCAAGTACTAATATATATCCAATACCCATATTATTATAAAAGTCCAAAAACTGTTCTAATGGTGTTGCTGTTTTAAAAGTGGTGTATCTCAATAGCCCCTGACCTGGGTCACATGACCCAGTGACATAATTTGTAGCCAGGAGTTTGTACATTATTTGTCTCCATCAAAGATAAGTGAAATTCCCACAAGTGATTGCGGAGCACTTTGCATCCTGGTTTGGAGTTAGGAATTGAAACACTTTTTGGAGTCACTGTACACCAGGCTGGGTTCATAGAAGACTTCCAATTGAGAGAATTTGAAGTAGAGGTTGGGTTTGTCAGCTGACAACTGCCTGTGGCCTCATTCCTCAGCCCCAGGCAAGTCAGCTGATCAATCCAACCTTTATTTCAAGTTCTCTCAATTTTCAGCCTCCTACTCCTACTTCTATGTGATTTTGACTTTTTATTATTTATTTTAAATATAAAGCACAGCAATAGTGTCAAAATTCATGTGATTTGATAAGCAATGTGTACTATTACACCAACTTTCCCTCAAATGGAAGGGAGTCTATTGTAATGAAAAATATAAGAACATTTAAGTTTTGGTGTTGAGGTTGAAGCTAAGCAATTACCCAATATGGCAAGTCACAGCACTGTTTCCTTGTGTGCTGCAGCAGGAGGCAGCTGTGCTGCTGCCCTACTGAATCGACAATTGGGGGTGTGAGCCATAACAAATTTAGCCTTTACTTCATTCAATTCAATTTTCTTAATTAATTTTCATACCACTCAATAAATAGTCATTGTATTATAGACACAGATTGAAGTAATTGGGTTATGGCTATGGTCAGTTAGGCATTGTCAAAGCAGACACCAAAAAAGGAAATCAGTTGTGCTAGGTTAGGGTTGACCATGCCTTTTTATGATTATCAGCCATAGCATGGATGAGTTGAAGTGAAAACCATGTAAGCAATGTTTCAAAAAGAAAAACTACATGGCATTATTGAGGCAGGTGGTGAGTAATGACACAGATGAAATAGCTGAATTTGATGTTGCCTAGATCACTTGTGTTGGTCACTTTTGCTTTGCCCAATTCTAAGTTGATGATGGTTGAAGAACAATGACCCCTAGGATTTGGATTGTCTGTAGAGCAAGACCAGGAAATGTGATTCATTTTGAATTTAAGTACAGTGGTGTGGATATATTCAATGCAGTGTAACTTCATTTCATCATTGCTGAGCATAGTGAAGTAGCACCTTCTTTCAGTAAGATAAAATAGGATATTAATAGCTGCAATGACAACATGCTGGAATATACTGTTTTGAATGTAAGGTGGTTCATGACATTTCTTTGCTAAGTTGATAACTTTTTGAGCAAAGAAATGTATGAATTTTCCATCTCTAGGAGAAGATTGTAGGAAGAAAGGGGGTCTGTGATCATTTCTGGTGGGGTCCATTGTGTTGAGGAGGTGATGGAATTTGTGCTTCTTTTCATAGAAGAGAGAATAGAAAGAGATGAGCCATTCCTTGAGAGCAAGTTTTCTGAATCTGGCCCTGGCCCTGATTGAGTGATCTGGAAACTGGGCTGATAAAGAGATATCTTTATTGAGGGCATCCTTGATGAGGGTTTTAACATTGTCTATGTAAATAATGAGAGTGATTTCAAAAATGTAGTAAGCAACTTAAAAAGAGAACTCAATCTGGTCTGCATCTATATTATAGAGAAGGCATCCTGGGTTTGTGATGGTATCTTCTATTATGAATGTTGCTTGAAAACACTGTTGAGATGTGTGTGTAAGAGTGAATGTGCAAAAAAATGTGTTATAATCTAATTGTAAATGACTAAAACAATAACCACAAGGCTCAAGACAACTTCGTAGTGTACATGACTGCTGACTCAATGATAAAGAAGAGAATGGGAGTCTTCTTCATTTAACTCAGTCTACAATGGCCAGAAGACCAAGGCAATAACTAGCAAGGTAAACAAGTGGATTAGACTGGGGATTCCAATTACAAAATGTCTACTTTATATATGTTACAAGTATGTATACAGACTATGTTATGTGTGAGAGGTTTTACCATAAATAGACTAATGGAAAAAGTGATAGTGAGAAATAGATAATAGAGATTAAAGGAGTTGTGTGAGAAGAGCAGAAATTAAAAGGGTGTGGTTACCACAAGGTATGATATTATTAGTTCTAGACCTAGTCATGTGATGGTTACCATGGTCATGTGCACAGATCACATGACTGAAAAGAGAAAAACATTAAGTTCAAAAAGTTTTTGAAAATGTTTATATTATAATAGAGAGCACCATGTCAATCAACAACCACTGTTTACTGAGATGTGAAAGTGAAGGGGATATTGGTTATAATTACTAAAATTTGACATGGTGTTATATGTCAGCAAAATGAATAGAATAAAAAGAAAAGATGCTGACCTAGGTGTGGGCTTTTTCACAAGTGAGTTCCTATATGTGGAGGAAGCCCATGAGTGGGCATTTTACAGGCTTAAGAGTATGAGGCCATTGTGAACTTCCAAGGAAGATGATCTTTTTCTTGAAGAGAGATGGGTAGGATATCAAGAGAGAGTTGAGGGTGGAAGTGCCATTGTGCAATATGCTGAGGAAGAGCATTAGTTTGTGGGACAATACTTTACTAGAACTGATATGGGTGTAGTTGAAGGTGTGCTCAAGAATGGACATGAATTGGATGTTGTATGAATTGACACATTTACCAAGGTGTAGGTTGGTTTTTTTTTAGTTTCAGAGAATTTGTATAAGGGAGGTGATAGGATAAGTGACTCAGTTAAGTAGATTGGGGATGACCTTAAAAAGTACAGATGAGAGAAAGAGTTATTGGAAAGGATGAGATGGACATTTAGGGTGAAGGGCTAGAGGCATGTCTTGATTGGATTGATGATGGTGGGGTGGAAGGTCCAACAACAAATCTTGTAGATGACCTCATTATATATAGTTCTGAATTTGGAAGGCAGGAGGATCAATAATAATAAACTAATAAAATATATTGAGGTGGTTATTGTGAAAACTGACTGTCTATTTCAATGAGCATCTCTGAGGTGGTTGAGGTTAATGGTGAAGGTGTGCTTGAAGTGGAGGACCTATGGTTGATGGTTACCTTGGACTGTGCTGGTGAAATGCTGGTGGAGAAGAGCATTATCACAGCGTTGTTTATGATGTTCAAACCTGTATTTCATAGGAACAGTGGAGGTGGAGGTTTTAGTGAAGGCAGAGGTGGCAAGACTAAGCTAGATGTAATGAAAATGGGCCTGGTCCATATGCAATGGAATATGGCATTATATATTTGTGTGTGGGTACCATGTACAATGGGAGCACCACACTGGAAATTGTTACCAAAGAGGTCATTAAAATGTTGGTTAGGGTATACTAAAGGGAAGAGAATGGCATTGATGTCATTAAAGAATGCAATTGGCCTGGACATTTCCATAGGACTTTGTGTAGGCAAGGGAGTATACATGGAAGGTGTTGACATTGCAATGGTCAGAAAAGAACAAGATGTGAACCTTGGTGATGTCAATGAGGGCACCAGATTGGAAGAAGATGTGGGGAATTCTTGTGTAAATTCTGAAGCCATCATTGTTGAAGATGGGGCAATGATGACTGTCTGGCATTGTTGTAAGTAGTGTTTTAAAGTCCAATTGCAACTTTTAAAAAAACTGGCAACTGAATTAGACCATAACTAATCACAACTAAACTATAGTTGCAAGTTGCCTTGATTTTAAAAATTGGCAACTGTAGTTGGCAACCAGTTGTAACCAGTCTTTTTGGCAACTGGTTTCCTTGCCATAACTAGACCCACTCCCTATAATTTGTGTGTATTTTTAGGAATTTATTTGAATTTTATATAGACTAATCAATGAAATATTAACATCTAGGTCAGAAATAGCCATATCTTGGCCATTTATGAACAGATTTACATGGCTTTTGATTAATTTGAGAGCTAAGCAAGTCAGCGAAATGCCACATAGCCATCTCTTAGCCTAAAAACTGGTTATTGACCAGTTATAGACCAGCTTTTCAAAAGACTGGTTGTAACTAGTCTTTTTCAGTCTAGTTGTAAGTAACATGAACATGGACACAATCTGGATGTATTGAAGGAGGTTATAGAGGGGTCTGTGAAGGTGATGTAGATTGTGAGCAGGAAGATTGAACCAGTCTTGGACTTTCCTGAAACTATATTATATTATTGTTATGGTAAATGAAGGTGAGAAATGAGAGGTGAAAGGATAGTTACATGATGTGGTGTACAATGGATAGGGACATGAGGCATTCATGATCTATGGTGGGGGCATGATAGAAGGCACAAGTGGGTTGATTTTGACCATATTTGATTGTGAGGGCACTGGGGGAGTTGTTTGTTAGGAAAGAGAGAGAACTGAGCTTTTATGACCTGGATGTGGCATTGACCCAAGGGTGCCATTGATCGCAAACAATATTGTTAAGGTTGGTAGTGTCAGCAAGGGTGAGCTGTAGGAATCTGTTCCTCTCATTTAGCCTACCTCTGAGATGAGGAATGAGTGAAGTGGAAGGAAAAATAAAGAGGAGATGTACAGAGTGTTGGTAGTGTGATTTATGGCATCCAGTACAGCTGACTGAGTAAACATCAACTTGAGAATGTCATGTCATACATTACTAAGCATGTTCTTTTTTGTTGTTTGGTAGCTATACCATGAGGCAGGGAGTGGTGTTTGTTTGGCTGAGCATTGAAATGGTAGCATAAAGGTTGAATAGGATGCAGGAGCTGGAATGGGGCCAGGAACTGAAACAGACATAACACCAGGTGCCAGTATAGGTATAAAACCTGATTTAGAAGCCTGAGGCAGTGCAAATGTTGGAGTAGTAGGAGCAATAATCAAATAGAGCAGAAATCAAAACACCAGGTGATGCAAGTGTTGGAGGAATAGTGGTGATGGTCAAATAGAGCACAGAAGCTAGAATACTACCAGGAATTGATGAATTTGGGGGCTTGGGATGATGTAGAAACATGTTGTGGAGGAATAAGTAAGCCTGAACATTATGCGACATGATCTTGGATAATTAGTATTTAAAAGTCCAATTCAGTCCAGTTTTTTACCTTTCTAATTAGGCAACCAGACCTGAATTGGTCCTAGGAAGGTCCCTAGGCCCTTGGACTGCAACTAGGACTAAATAAAACCAGTTTTTTGATCAACTGGTTTTTTGACACCTTTTTCATAGGAATTATACTTTCTATTGTAGATATAGAATATTCTACTGACTCATAGCTGTTTATTGACCCCTTAGTCATGCAATTCCACTTATAGGAAAATGAGATATGAAACTATATGTTATGTCTATAGCCATAAACATATATTAAAGTGAAATCTAGTTTAATAAATCCTAGAAATTCATGAAAAATTAGGAAAGGTAGTCCTAATTAGATAGTGTCTGTACACTAGTTGCAACCAGTCTAAGCAGTTTTTGATTTTCATCTAGGTGGATATAACTGGCAACTTAACTGGTCACAACTGCATACAATTATACAGCTGCAGTTCAATTGTGATTAGTTGCAGTCCAGTCCAGTTGCCAGTTATAGTACCAATTCACAACTGGACTTCGAAACACTATGGATGATCAGTAGCAGTCAAATGTAAGCTTTTTATTGAAAATAGCATGATGCAGTGGTGATGACATTCTATTTAATGTAGTAGATATGATTTTAACTGGAAGTTGGTTAATACTCACCACTGCTATGTTGATGCTAGATTCAGAATCCTTGACTTGGAAGTGATTCATACCTGGGTGCATGGGCAAACTCAATTTGGTATTTAGAATAGGTAGGTGGGAATTGAAATTGAAATGAACTGTAGTATGATGTAAAGTATCCACTGGTAACTCCTATGTTTTAGGTAAAAAGCTTGAAGGGTCAGGAGGTAATATGGTGCTTCAGCAGTACTAGGTAGATTTGTATATTTTTCAACTCTAGGATCCATCTATATATTACAAATCATTATCTAGTGTTCATGTGCTGCCAATAGAAACATGAGATAATATACTTGAGTTGTTTTGAACATGTTACAATTCAATCAGACATTTTGCTTCATACAGCTAGTTATACCAGTGGATTGTATAAATGCATAATCAATAACAAAATACAAAAACTACCAAATACAAAAGCTACATTGTGTTCCATTAATGATTGGGCAGTCCATAGGATTCTATGTATGATACCAGCTATCCTTGGTCTCCACTATCATCACTATAAATAGTATCATTGTCACTATGGTTTGGGTTGAGTGTGAACAGAATGTGCCATTCACCACCTTGTGTTTGTTCTTGCAATTTTATGCCTTCCTGATCTGCTGCCACAAGATCTGCAAGCTCTTTCTTATACATGACCTGCTGCAATAGTTCCTCTCCTTCCACATCAACATCTATAAGGCACTTCCTGTTCAATAGCATTTTGAGAATCTGCAATTATTCTTCATTCACTGTAAGATCATACTTGTGATACTCTTCAAAGCTAATTAATGAGCAGGTTTTTGTATTGTTCAATAGATTTAAGCTCTGCAATATTGAGAGTAGCATGATGAATAATGCACCCACAATCTGCAAGCTTAAACATATATATATATGTTTTGTAAAATACCCTAAGGAATATATCTAAGAGCACCAACAAAATATCTCAAGCACCCAATGGATTGTTATAAGACATATAATACTTACTGCATATCTATCCTCTAGTGTTCTTGCAACTGGAGAGGAAAGTCTGAGTGAGTAGAAGACCAAGTGTACTTTCAGAGAAGTGGCTTTAACTGGCAGGATATATGAATGGAAATGAAGCTTGTTCTGTTATGGACTGGCTATGTGGCACCTAGCAGACACTGATGCCAGGCTGCTTCTTTGCTGGTAGGAAATATCTAAGGAGGAAAGATCCTTTTCAAGGATGTGTTAGGGCAGAGGTAAGAATCTAGGATGGCTCTATCAATGCTTGGATTGTTGATGTCATCTGATGGAAACTTGGGATTTAGTCTAATGGGTGCCTCACTTTCTTTAGAACTGGACAAAGAAAAAGAATTCATAGAGCTTATTGAGAATGTAAGAAAAGAAGACAGTGGAGGCATTATGATGGGTTGGTCTTGACACATATCAAAGGATATATATAGGTGGGAGATGGTGAAGTGGTATTAAAAAGTGACTATTGCAGTTTTCAAGTTCCTTACTTAGAGTTATGAC
>JBBPQZ010000430.1:0-15831 GCA_038092795.1 Boletus rubissimus | reverse complement strand
GACATACCTTTTCCGCCCGTAGCCTGCCGTCTGGAACGAACCGACAGAGGACGGTGGAGCACTCGAACCATCGTTTCGCTTCGTCAGCCAAGGAAGCGCTAACACGATACCTTGTTTCAAACGTCAACCCGAACCCAAAACGAGGTGATCACGAACTGCAAGCATTCTACGCCTGTGTTGTAGGCTGTGCTGAGGAGCCAAAGACGTTCGTCCACTGGGTAGAGCTTTTTCGCAGTCGCGCGAGGTCGTCAGCACTAAATCCTCCCCCTATCGGGACGAGACACTGACGGGGTTCCCGTTTTCCACAAGGTTCCCGTGCTCTTCCAAGACAGCACTGGCCTGTTCCATGTACTGAATTGCCTTTGATCGGTCAGCCACAGTGCCTTGCGACAGCAGAATGGTGCATATTGATCGCAGCCACCGTGAAAACTTTTCCAGGCTCAAGTGGCTGTTCGTCAGGCATGCATGTAGTATTCCCTTGAGAAAGAATCAGCTTCTCTGGATCGTGAGAGCAAGTATAATGCATACCTCAAGGGCTTCGTATAACACTAAAGGGGGGGGATGAACTGTTAGCCACATGTGGGAAAATTCGGAATCAGTGAACCGTCCGTGCCGTTAACTGGACAGGCCTTGTTCTCCCACTGTTGGAAATCAATTGACAAAGGTCAGGTGATCACCAGAGAGCTGACCAAGATATCGCAGAAGGCTTCGAAGGTGATCAAAGCTTGACCGTCCGTGCGTGTCGCCTCCTGTGCTTGAGAATGAGGTTCCGTTCCGGTCGTTGCGGCTATATGACTAACTTTGATCGTAGCCAAAACATAGACCCAATCTTCAAGTCGCGAAGCTGTCTCGACCGCGAAAACACGCAAAACATGCAAAAAGGAGTGAATCTGTGGCTGACCATCGGCAGGTACCTTTGGAAGCACGTCGGATACTCTGGTCCTACAGCCCTTGATTTCCGTCAAGAGCGTTTCCGCGGATTTGTTCTACAGAATGGTCAACCCACAGGGATATATCATCGAAGAACTTACGGTCGAAACATTGTCCTGTGACATACGCTCACGCGCTAGAATCACTTGGCATTCGATGAGCGGAAAGCAATAAAGCTAAAAGGGGGTTCAACACCTCGGCCCGAGGTCGCAGCGAAGGACGCGTTCGCTATGTACACGTAGGCGCTGGGTTCCACTTCCATGACGCTTCTGGCGATATACAGTTCAAGAAGCTGTTGACGATTAATGAGGATATGTACATAGACGATTACCCATGGAAAATACCCACCTCCCTGGCGGTGTCAAATGCTTCGGATACCTGCTCCCCTTGATCCTCCCAATTGGAGCAGCCTTCTATGGCACAATTGTATGCCGTACGCCAAAGCCATGAAACGTCCCGGATCACCATCACCTCATTTTCGTGAGTCACAGACTCGACAAGTGACTTGGCTAAGATGACATGTTATGGTAAAGGAGGGTTGTGCCAACACGCCCACGAACCATGTTTGAAGTAATCGAGCAAGGTTCTCACAAGGGAACGTCTAGGAAGATGAACGCCCAAGATAACAAGAAAAGCCTGACAACTTACACGTTTGCCCCAGGCTCTCCGAGGAGTTTGAGGGTTAGCCTGATAATACACCTGATCAGTGTCATGGACTCTGTCACGGTATCCACGTTCTCGCGGAAATTTAGCGTGTCCAGCAGATGTATAAGCACAGATAGGAGCAGGCCTTTCATGTCAGAATCATGTGAAAGTCTACAGGCCAGAAGGAGCATTCGACGATCAAAATCGGGGGCTACAACCATTTCCTTGACCGCTCTGGTTGCTGATCACCGATATTTGTGAGCCACAGCATGCAACGAGGGTAATGGCCACAAGTTACCATCATCTTCAAGACCTGAGCGGTCCGTCAACAACTACCACGCCACACTAACAGGCACGCCGCGCACGTACCTTGACGAACCGCAATCAAAAACGCCACATAACGGGTGGTTGCGCCATTTTGGGGACATCGCCTGATCGTGGCCGTCGCCCGGGCATACTCCTTTTGTTGAAGTTGACACACCGCAGCTTTCCGAATGCATTTTGAAAGTGAGGAAGCGCCCAAGCTAGAAAAGATGGTGTGAATGCCACACATGAACCAATCAGCCGCTTCTGCCCAACGTGAGGCATTGTAATGACGGTCGCCGTATTGCCATATCAACTGAAAAGGAAACCTTAAACCACGGCATGGCGAGCGGATGTTGGGACTTACGGTGACACACACGCTCGCGCCAGGCTTAGAGAGCTCAATATCAGATGCAAAAATTTCTAAAGTAGAAAACGGGCCCGGATCTCCTGGTCACTAAATTTGTTCGCTCTTGGGATTAATCAGGGAAAGATAATTGCCTTGGAAGGAATCTTCTAGATCTTTCAACGCTTTGGCGTGATTATCGCTTTTCGAACAATGAAACAGCAAGAAAACGAGAAGCTTCTCGATGGAAGGGATACTCGCAGAGCAGGCTAACGCTTTTCGTAGGCAAGTCCTCGTTGCGGCAGTCACTAGATTGCTGTGGGATAAGATGTGGATTGATAAGTCAAATGAGGTAGCCGGACTATGACATACTGATGGTGAGATAGGGTTCGTAGTTCTTGGAGTATGCTAGAACAAATGTCAGCAAACGAGACTAAACACATAATCAGGCTGACTCGGTAAGGTCTCCTTCAGAAAAGGTCATGTGGTCAATTATAGACTCTAGAGCTATAATGCACGTAATTAATTTTGCCATACCCCCATCAGCTAAAGAGGGCCGCATATAGCAGGGAAGATTGGCTCACTGCAAAGAACCGCGGTATCCCCAGCTTTTCGCCGCTTCACCACAGCCAACTTCATCCAGCGGAGTTGCTGTTCCTCGGAGCTTGCCTAGGGATAACGTGTGAAAATCACGGATGAGGTGTTGCGGGAAATTGATCCCTTACGGTTTCTACGGAAGTGTCCATGGTCGCAATAACTTCTTCAAGCGCAGCCTCCGCCCGTACCAGGTTCTCCGGGTCTTGTGATGACGCGAGGAAGTATCCACGAGCTAAGGGGACGCCGGTAGGTAATAGATTATGGTAGGGTTCCACATCCAGTCATATCCACATCTTACCCAAGCTCCTGAGAACGGCTCGCTGGGGAAATATGCTTCAGTATCTTACGATCTTTAATCGATGCGTATCAGGACGGACCTTGAGCTCCAATAATTCGGGCGTGGCCGAGCAATCCAACATGTCGATTACCTGGAACGCCTTTTTCAACCACTGCAAGGCATCGTGTGCTTTATTCCCATCCGCAAGTGGTTTCCCGCTCTGCGTGCAGGCGCGTAATATTGATTTACCGATATCAAGAAGCTTGGCCACCAGAACTTCTCGCTAGGAGCGACGGTGACATGTGAGCCTCGCTGGGGAAAATATCGTACACTTACGTCACGGATGGAGAGTAACGCCAGTTGTCTATCATTTTCTATGCACAAAAGGATAAGCCGCGCCGCTTTACGAATTCGACCGTGCTAGGATTCGAACCAGTAATTTTGTCAGCCATAAATGTCGCAAGTCCTTCATTCTTGTCCCTCCAGGCCTGTGCACGTCAAACCAAATTACCATAAATATCAGTGCTGCCACACCGAAGGAGTGCAACGGCCTCACAGCTTCCATTCTGCTAGAGAAATAGACAATAGTAACGCGTGCCCTGGCGTGCAAATGTTGGCCGTCTGGATCGTCGGTGTTTCTCAGCACCTCTTCATACTGGGCAAGGCGAACTAGTAAGAACCGACGTGAACGCGGAGGAGATATAATAACCTTTGCTGCGCACGCTAGAATGCAAGCGGCCGATTCGTTATTTCCGGCCTCTACGTCCGTCCGCGGTACAAAAAGTCATGGACTGCCCTTGGCGCATTACTATGACGTACCTGACAGCGCTATCCCTGTCTTGCAAGCTATCTGGAGCAGGTGCAATAATGCTGTGATTGGGGGTAGAGAGGGGCCACCAATTTTACGAGCGTAGGAACGAACCTTCGATGGTGGGTTTCGCTTCCAGACCAGCCTCCATCAAACGGAAACCCGCAAGGCGTACTGATGGCAGGGTCAGACAGCACCAACATGGACAACTCCGTATTCCCTACGCGCTGCAACGATAGGACGACAGTTACCATCGGAACCTTGTCGGAATAGGCCGGAGGCGTTCCATAGATTTACACCTTTGACAGATTGAGAACAACGTTGCCCACGAGGCTGCGATGTAGCCACCGGTACAGACCTTCCTGATCAAGCGCATCGGCAAGATGGCTCTTTTTGCTCGACTTGAGCCGTTGTTCGGAAAAAGACTGGGCCAGTGATGTAATAAGATGAAGGTCCTTAACCACATGCATATCATCATCATCGGACTGGATATCATTGAGCTTAGGTTTGATCTTGATCAATAATTCTAGGGGGTGCCGCCCAAAAATTTCCGTCTGTTGCGTGGAATCTGATAAGGAAGAACTTGCCTTGAATCTGGTCGTACACAGTTTGCAAATTAGTGCCGTGTCGTGGCTTTCTGCCTGGAGACATGTTGATTCCTTACGGGAGTACCGAATCCGTGGAGGCCAACATACAAAACTCGTGTCGTCGGGGTGAACCTAACTTAGCCAAATAAATGAATGAATAATTTACTCAATTAATATCCCTCGTCACTTATTGTTCTACTTGCACCTGCATCAACCCGAAGAAGAGACGGAATGTCGGAACAAGCGTCCTCCTCAGCAAAAGAAGGAGATTTCCGTAAACTTGCCATCAGGGTCAGCATCCACCAGACACAGCTCCTTTATGATTTTCCAGTGAACAGACTTTCCATAGGAAGCTCGCAGGGATGGCGTATTTGCTGGACTGACATCAGGCTTAACAGGAGGTAAGAATTATAATTTCTGACCCACGTTTGATGGTTGCTGAGATGCCCTGCCTCACGCCCACCAGTATTAGTGGGCTCGAGACTCATGGGTCTCAACAGAAATAAAACGATCTTCTGTGGTGTTCGTGAGTAGTGACTATTCAGATCGTATCAGTCCTTGCGTTGTGAAACCGTGTCCATACTCCAGTGACGGGAGTGCTATCCGGATATCTCTTCACGCAAGCGTTCGAGGCATCAAATATGTCCCGAATAAATTCCACTGCCCATTCCGCGTTGCTGGGCGAGATGAGAAACGATGATCAACTGAAGTGATTGGAGGTCGGCTACTCGCGTTCCACACTCCGCAGGCATGTCGCATACTAGTTCTCAGCTCGGTCAGCACTGCAGTGCCCGTCGGTATGGTCATCATGATCCAGCACATGAAGCTGTCAGCTGCCGAGAAAGATCACACCAAAAATATGAATTGAGGTGGTGTTACATTGTGTGTCATCTTCGCCTTCTGGATCGGTTGCGCGGCCTGTAGCATACGGCAAAAAGGAACCGAGTTGACCGTGATGGATCGATGGGCATGCTGTGGGGATGGCACACTGAAACCCGCAGCAGTAAGTGCCCAACAATCAACGGTGCTGGCTCAGTATCCCAGGCTCTGAGTGGGGATCATCCGTTTTACATCCTGTGCCCACGACTCATCGATGTCGCTCAATTCATGACGCTTCGTCATGCGGCAATTGCGAATCGAGTCCAAATGGGAGTCAACATCGTGTGGTCCTCGCAAAAGCTGGCGTGAAGTCGAGGAACAGACAGCAAGCTAGTCGCCATCACTTTCAACCGTATACGCGAGAGCATGGGACAAGACCAACTGGTTTCGATGGTACCTCTGTCCGCAACGCCGGATCCAACTCGGTACCTTGCGCCCCGACCGCGGATCCAGGCCGCCGGACGCACCCTCATCATAAGCGGAGGAACGCGATGTCAATTCCAAATGATGTTTCGGGAAGGACCTCGGAGTGGACATATTGTTACAGTAGAACCGTACAAATTGTCAGGGGACTCCTTCTCTCGGTCACACAAAAGCCGTCAGCCAAAATCCCCAGCAAGGCAACTTTTGTACGGTAGTTAAGAAATAGCGTAATGTATCATCATCGGGATGAAAATGCGTGTGAACGATGCAACGGAATGGGTACAATGCAGGTGACTGAATCTATGCTAGGATGAATCGAATGCTCGTAACGGCCAATGCAGTGAAGGATTAGATAGGAAAGTGGACGTCGAAATGATAATGCAACAATAATATCATGCATTAAAACGAAGATAGGATCGGAACTATCTGCCATAAGACCAATTATAAGGATACGCGGGTGATCCCCGTTGGTTGGATGAGGCGTAAAAGTGCACGCCCGGTGGACCGGCGTTAGCAAATGGGGCAGAGGGAACCACGTTTTCCCTCAAAGGCGGGAGCTGCAAGGAACTGTCTGCCGGGGAGATGTAAGGGGGCACTTCGGGGAGCTTTCGTGACCAGATCGCATCGTTGATGTGCGGCAACGGTACCTGTCGGACATTCAAGTGACTTTCATGTGGGCTCACTGAAGCCGACTGGATGTTAATGGGAATATATGGCGGAGGAGGCGGATACGAAGTTGTCAAGGCAGGAGGTTGGAAACGCCGCAAACGAGCCTTTCTCTGGACCCGTTCGTGTTCTGCTTCTGTATTGATGGATGATCCAGCCAACGAGTAGTAGTAAAGATTCTGAGAAAACTGGGTGAGGATTTCACACACAAAGATGGAAAACAGTGTACCTGTGGCACGTTCACGGGCCGATCTACGCGATACGCAGCTACCAATGTCTGGGGTTTATTCTCGTGCATCGTAGAGAGTGGCTGAACGGACGAGGTAGTGCGGGCGTTGTGTGGAGATGAAGACGAAGCCGAAAGGGACATCTTGGCAAAGGACTGCAGGGGTTCGAGGGGAGAGGCGGAGCTAGGACCAACTGGAAAGCCATTTTCGGGAATGTGCAAGGTCATCCCAGTAGGGCGTTTCAAGGGTGGCAGTTCATTGAAAGATGCTGACGTTGGCGAAAACGCGTCTGCAGCTGAACGCTTCGAGCCGGGATTAGGAGAAGGGGACGGCGGTAGATTGACATGCAGATGCGGCCGGGTCGTAACATTCGTCGACAAATGTGGTTGAATGTATTGTACAGGCGAACTAGAGCGCGCTCGATATGTCGTTGAGTGACACCTCGCCCTGGCGGTGCGCATGGCAGGGGTAGAAACGGCGGGATGTAGCCGGCGGCCGTTGCGATACCGTGTGCGCGACCTGCGCCATTTCTGACCCTCAGATTCCTTTGCCAAAACGAGACCTTTGAGCAAGTTGAGCCAAGACTCGTATTTTTTACCCGAGACGTAAAGGGAGAAGTCGACACCCATGAGAAATTCTCTCTCCATGCGGTTGATCTCGCTCAAGTCGATTCCCGAGACTTCTGACCAAGTCTTGTTGGTATACGTGTTACTGAAATACTGTTAGAACGAGCTGCCGCGAACGGAAAGAGCCAAGAGACCTACTCATCCAAAAACTTGTTTGCCATCATCAAGGCAGCCACTGCTATCCTGAATTCACTCCCAGGGAGACCAGCAGTAAAACGGTTCCGCTCCTTGAGACGCCAAATATAATGGAGCGAAAGAACGATGACAGACTGGCTGACTTGGGTCGTCTCGAGCAACTTTTGCATGAATTGGACAAATGTTGTGGAGGGATTGAACTGCAAGGGCGAAGAGGGCGAGGGTGTGTCGGGCGAATGAGGAGGAGAGGGCATTTGGGACGGCGAACGTGCGCTGGAAAGCGCAGAGGAGGAAAACCACAGATAGCAAACCATCTCACAGGTCTTTTCTGCCACGAAGCCGGCCGGCCGCTTGAGCGAGATATCGAACCAGTCGATAAAGTGCGACGCGTCGTGCGGTGATATAGGCTCTTCTTTGAAGGGCTGCTCCAACACATCTTCGTCGAGCATGTTGGAAGAGGGCTGGTGGGTCGGACGGGGGGCTGACCTTGCCCAATTGGACGCGTCCCGTGATTGCGGTGGTGTGACTGGAGGAAGCAAGGTGAGAACGCGAGATGTGACGCGATGGGAGGAGGACGCACCTGGATACATGGTAGACAACTGGCGGTCGAAGTGGGCTATCGGAGGCAACGACGTGACACGGGAGTGCGGTTGTGGGAGAAGCCTGGGCAAGGCGGCGGACATGGGAGGAGTGGGGAGAGGGGAGGGCCTAGGATGCCGGGACCAGGGAGCGAGGAGCTCTGCAGGGAGGGAGGGGAGAGAAGTGCGATTTGGACAGAGGATGGAAGGTGTGGGTGGTAGAGATGGAGGGGTGTAGAGAGCCATGGTAGACCCGATCTTGGAGGGGACAACGGGAGGAGGATGCCATGATGACTGATTTTATAAAAAAAGGAGGTGTCTGAAAGGATTTGAAGGAGGACGTGGATGCATTCTCCGCTTAGAGACGAAAAAAAATATATACAGGGGGGGGTAGCAGCCGCGACGGTACGGTAAGGGTTGGTAGTCGAATTGGAAGAATCGTGCAACAACAGCGCCTCCGACCCGCTTCGTACGCGCAACTGCTTGCGCACTTAGCAGATCTTTGACATTTTTTCTGAGATTGACTTGCCCGTCAACATTTCGTTTGATTTTACCAAATCATCCTTCAAATCCCCCTCGGCACACACGGCACCTGGGGTCTTTCCAGGGATTCCCCATAGCCTTACCCTTATCCTCCTGCCTATCATGGTCTTGCTAACCCGTTCCCACCACGTGACTACCCAATTTTGGCCCATCACCCCCCGTCGTCCCTTGTGTTGGCTCGCTTCCAGAACCCCCCGCAGCTGGCCTTGACCGTGTTGGAAGGCAACGCTACCACACGTCTTCCTTTGTAAAGCTCGTCCTCCCCTGAATTCAGTATTTAATTTGCTCACCTTTGACTCCTTGCAATCTAAACAAAGATTCCCCCGTCCGCTTTTATCTTATTTTCTATTATTTTTTAAATACCTGGCGTTGGTGAGTCAGCCAAGATGATGCGGCGGCAGCTGACCGCCTAGCCTAGCACCTCGTATTACACCCAGATACCCCTCTTTCGCAATCAGTTGATATCTTATCCCTGTTGACAAACTCGGCCACGCCGTGACGCCGTGACATGGTGTCCTCTATGAAATTTCATTCATACACACTTGGCTGGCTCGGTGGCATTCCATTGTCTCGAACAATTATTTTATTTTATTTATTGCATGATGATTCAACTATTTTAGTACGACACAAGTAATGAATTGGAGTGGAGTGACCAACGCGTGACGGGACGCGTTTTTTGGCGCGTCCAAAATCAGATCACTCACGCGATGTGATCACCCACCACTACCGATACCGGCTCATGCTCCTCACGCCCTGTGACAATGTGACACTCCCTTATCCGCCATCCTACGAAAAGGGAGTCCATTGTCTCATGCCCATATGGGGGCTGTTCTTTCCCTCTCCGGCAACCCCGGCTTATTCGCAACACCCGAGCGCATGCCTTTCTGACCCCGCGCCCGCGCATGCCTTTATTTCCGCGCTACGATATCATTGCTGTGGCCCCTTCATCCATGGCCATGACTTGTCCTCACTTACACGTAAACCCCGATAGTGGTGGCCCGCTCCGCTTCATCCTACCGTACTTCTACATATCAGATCAGCTGGGTTTAGCGTCTTCGGTACTAGTAGCTCAGGAGCTTTACTTTAGTATCACAGCAACGGCTAATATTGTCCCTCAGCCTAGACAGCGTCCTGAACCCCATTCTGTCAATACAGCTGGTTCAACCAATTCATTCTCGTTCTGATCTCCCATTCGCATGGCTAGTCACGCCACACAGGAAACTGTCTCATAATGACACATCCCATTTGTGCTTGCACTCGTCATGTCTCGTGTATTACAGGCCCGTCTCGAGCGCATGATTTTCCTATCAATCCCGTCCCGTTCAATTGCCCATCTCCTCAAGTCCGCCGCGTGAAATTCTCTGTCATCCAATCAGACCATGTCTCAAAACCCCACCCATAGCCACCCTTATCCCTTTGAACCACCGAGTCGCCGTGTGTGGGGGAGAACATGACGTCTTACTCTTAGATCGATCCCGTCCCAAAACCTTACCTTTTCAGATCCTCACGAGTGAAGAAGCAGATCCGTGAAGTGCACTCAGCTGAAAAACGTGCGAGTCTACCTGACTTGCCAACTTGAAGTTCCGGTTTAGCGAAGGATCAAAGGCTGGGCTTCAGGCTCGGACAATACCGCCCTGCGTGTTTCTCGCACGAATGTGTGTTGGCAACCCAAGTACCTGCGTTAGCTTAGCATACCCTTCCCGTAAAGAAGGTGCTGCCGAATTGTGACTGTAACCGTTGCCGCCGCATCACCCTGCTATGACGGGCATGCACCCCAGGCCTCTGAGATTAAATTTTCTGCTTCGAGACTCGCAAATCTGAATTGCCGGCCTTTGTATCGATATTTCTATCAAATATTTCTGTCCCTCGTTCGACGCGTGCTCACGATGTGCCTTTGACGTCCCACCAAACCTATGACGATCTTTGTTCCACAAAACGCGCAAAAATGGAAGCGAACACCAGATGTGTGATTGTAATCAAGTTCAGTAACAGCACCGGTGCTTTTGAATTCCGTAGGTTGTCAGCGTCTCCATACTCGTTTCACGTTTTAACCCTTTCTGTAAACCTACTTGCCGGGATCACGTGGCATACGACACACCAACTAGCACCCTAGTATGGATCATCGCACCTGAATGAACCAATAATTTGCAGTTTCTCCGAGGGTCAACCCAAGGTCCGGTTACCGACAAGCGGGTCAGCGCGGTGGGACGTGCTCCACTGCCAATACTAAGTAAATATACGCACGATAGCAAGTATAGTATAGGCCTGTCGGCCCATCGAACTTCAATCAAGGTCGTTGAGGCGGCTGGCACTTGCCCCACTTAGTTATCACATCCGGGAAAAGGCATAAATGCGTGCCTGACACATACAGCCACAAATTGCACGTACACAAACTCTATAGATAACCAAGGGCGAACCCTTCAAATCAGGCCCACGTATAACGGCGACGTTTCCATACCTGGAAGTTAACGATTCCTGCGTGTAGCGATCGAGTGACTGAATCGCTGGCAGTAACGGCGGTCCAGCCGGAAGTACTCGCCAGGGGTATCTTAGGGATGGGTAACAGGTATCGCTTACCCTGAGCACGCCACCTTCTAAGTTGCAACCTTGATAGTCAAAGGAAAGTGTTGGGTGTTCAGTCATCAATGTGGCAGGTAGGTGCGGTGGCAACTCACCGGTCAGCATCCGCCATGAGATGCGTGTACAACAACCCCATTCTGGTTGAGGGCACAGACAACGTCACTCATCCGCGCGCTATGTGTACAGAAACGCTTCGCATGGATCAAGGAGAGCAATACATAGAAAGGACGGACGTTATACACGTTGAGTATTTTGATGACAATATCCGATTGGGCGTCATACTCGGACTGTGAATCGACTCGGCGAACTCTCGACCTCTTGGGTGCGATGAATCCCCATTTGTATGGTCTCACCTATGACACAGTTTTGGGCTGTCCGAAAGAATCCCGCTACCTGTCGTGGTGAAAAATAGAAATTCAGCCGCACGAATCGCACTTGAGATTCGAAGGGCTCAGAGGCCGTGTCTAGGGTTTCGCGTGGCTCTCCGCTCGGATCAGAATATAGCTCCAGCATCTTAACTTGGTCTTATATATGTGGGTGTCCGTGGGTCCTGTCAATCGCCAAGTCAACAGTCCGAAAAGTATTATAGGAGGTAATAGGCCAGCCTTTAGTCAGGCTACCGCGGGCCAGGCTGGAGTTCCACGTCAAGTGTGCGTGCCAAAGAGGATAATGTGTGGCGACCTGGCGAACCGCCTGAACCTTCCCCAGAATATCCAGGTGGCGACTTGCCCGGAAAACCCTTCGAATTAGGTTCTTGCACGGCTCGTCGGAGAAATAGGCAGTTGGTTCGTGGATGCGGCACAGAAACGTACTAAAAAACCACTTGGCCGCAAATGGGGGTGGACACGAGTGGTATCAATGCCACTCCTTTACCTCGCACGCCAATCCACAGGTTCCCCATTTTGAGATCCATGCGTATCGCGCGGCGCGGTACGGACGGCGTGACGCGAGGCAAGCGAGCGATGCATTCAAACAAAACTTCATTGAACCTGCTCAGATGGTACGATGACTTCGAAAGTACCGCCACGTCGCCCTTTCCCTGAAATCCAGGACATCGTAATACAGCCTCGAGGCTCCCGCGGCAGGTTACAGCACACAAAGTTCCGACCACGACAGATGGGGTAATGATCCCAAGCTGACAATAATGCTGCGTGATAGATAGTCCGCCAGATATAGGCGGCGTCGCAGCGCACTGATCAATCCAGAGATGCGAAGGGATCCTGGCCTTTACGGCTAGAACCAGAAACAGCGAATGAGAACCTTGTGGCCCAACATAACAATTGATAAATTTCAATTGACAAATGTTTCATAAGTATCATTCGTGTCCAGTTCTACTCCAACTCCGCTGTGGAAGCCCGTCGATGGCGGATGTGATGGCTCCCATTGGGTGTAGCCCAGAACAGCCCCCAACCCACGCAGTCCTGCAAGTGGTCCGCGGAGACCAAATCCTCGATTTCGCACTAGCCCGGGACCGTGAAATTCGCAGTTTCTAAACCCACTCGTTGCCGGTGAATAGGTGGCACCACCACCAAATTCTTGAGATGATTGTTGCCGCAAACACAGATGGATCCAGAATGGTCAGATTGTTCAGGCCCGTGTCGCGTAAAAAAAGAGGAGAACACGAGAGTCATTGTACTCAGTGGGTGACCTTCTGTAGGCTAATAATCCAGGGAATAGATTAAATTCGAGGCCGCCAGAAGCAACTCTCACATCTATAGGTCAAAAATCAGGGTAAAATTTCTTTCGATAGGTGGATTTTAATCTATTCGTCGGAGGACAAGCTCACGGAAGGTCATCCACTGTTCGAAATACGAGGCATTAAGAGGGATTGGACTCCATTGTAAACTCGACGGAGTCTATTGCACTTACGACCAATAGATGAGCGCGAGGTGATGTGGTCTCATCCACTCGGTAAAATATTCAAGCACCGTCCACTTACCACCAGAAATGCTTGGCACATCATATATGTGCGGAAGAGAGGCGGATTGGTGGAAATGCACGGGCGAGGAACGCTCAGGTGCTGTTAGAGTGGGATGATGGTGGTGATGAAGAAGGGTTGAGATCTATGCGCGGCGAGTGGTGTCTCAAACCAGGGACCGCTGCGAATTATTAGGGCTGGAGTCTGTGAAACTCGTTCCAACAGTGGACGTAGCAGGGCGAATACAGCGGGACCAAACGTGCGTCGTGCATGTCTGTGGCGTGGGAGTATGTCCAGACAAGGGCAGTTGTTGTCCGCCGCGTCTCAACCAAATCTCACTGCACTTGGGCAAGTGGCCCATATCACCAACAACGGCGTCAAGGCCAGACTTGCTTGCAAGAACTTTGACGGCGCCAGGTTACTATCTTGTCGTCAATTCACAATTTCTTATTGACCTTCGTTCCATCTCGCTCGCTCTCTTTTCATCTCTGCACAACAGCAACCAAATTCACGGCGCACGCTCACATCATTCAAAACAACCTAAGATATCTGCCTGAACTGCCTGAATATCGCGATTCGATATCACGGTCATCCTGGATCTGTTCTGCTCATTTGAGCCATGGGAATTTCGTTTGGATCCTTCGAAGGCGTTTGTAGCACCGCTGCCCTCGTCATTTGCCCGCTCCTGGGCACGTCCAGTCAAGGCATAGAACCTACCTGCTACTCCCGCAACGTGCAGATTGGATCAACACTGATTTTTCAGCCTTGTGAGTTCAACGTGTTTCCTAACCCTTGCATACCGCCTGAAGCTGCTGCTGCTGCTGCTGCCAGCAACATGTTTTGTACACATCGTTGCCATAATCATGACCGCAATCATGATCTACCACATTCGCTCAAAGTATACGGCAGTGGGTCGAAAGGAGATTGTCATGTTCTTTTGGATGTACATGCTCATAGAGCTTCTTGCGATGTTCCTGGACTCCGGCGTTATACCAACGGCAAACGTTAGCTATCCTGTAAGTCCCACACACCTCCGTGTTGAAGAAGCAAATTCAACCAATCCTGTCAGTGGTTTGCCGCAGTCTATACAGGGTTAGTCGCCGCGACATATTGCTGTCTTCTGGTCAACGGGTTCGTTGGTTTTCAATTTGCGGAGGATGGTACTCCCCTCTCATTATGGGTAAGTCCTCACCGGAATGTAGTGATCTCGCTTCTCAGGCCCAGCCGCAGCTTCTCCGATTATCGTGCCTCGCTGTCTTTGGTATTTCATTTTTCGTCGCCATTGCCACGTTCAAGTCGTTCGTCTCCTTCTCTCCAGCGACACCTACGGCGTTATTTGTGGTATACCTTATTTGGCCTATCCTGTGTGTCGCAATCTACACACTATCTCAGCTCATTCTCGTCTTCCGGACCCTGGATGACCGCTGGCCACTTGGTGACATTATCTTCGGCATCGCCTTCTACACCATTGCGCAGGTCCTTCTCTTTGCTTTCAGCGTGACGATATGTAACGCTATCAAACACTATCTCGATGGCTTATTCTTCTTCACGCTGTGCGTGCTTCTCAGCATCATGATGGTTTACAAATATTGGGACAGCATTACTGTATGCCAATTTCGCCCATCATCGTCCGAGTTACAGGTGCACTAACCAGCTTTACCTACAGCGGGAAGACCTCGAATTCTCGGTCGGATCCAAGGCTGCCGTTTGGGAAGTTAAAGATCCGCTTTTGACAGCTTCGGCCGGAGACTATGATGAAGACTCGACAAGTAATTACCATGGTGGTGGCACAGCGGCGAGCTTGGTAGGTGGTATTAGCGGGAACCAGTTTTACGGTGCAAAAGGCGGCTATCCACAAGGCGGCTATGGAGGGCCACAAGGCGGTTATGGCCAGCAGCTGGTATATGGTGGCGCGCAACGAGGTTATCCACCCACTTCGGAGAGATATTGAGCACGAGGAAGGGGCAGAGCATGGTCGATCTTTGAGCTTGGTTTGGGACGATGGTTGGAGTGCAAGGACTGATCGTACTATTACGGTATTCTCATTTTATGGACGTTGACCTGAGTTATTCCACCGCATTTAAATTTGCCAGGTTAGATAGATCGTTACCTGGGTCGTTGTCCGGCAGGGTGGTTCCATATACCAGTTAATGTGTAGGAGAATCATCAGACAGTGGGCGTCACTGAGAATTGCGATGGGTGGTGACCAAAAATATTGACTTGTGTTGTCCTGCTGTACGTATGCAGTCCGTTTGTTCACTCTGACCCGGCCCTGGCTTCAAGTATTGTTCATTCGTCGCAACAAGCATGTCCTCGATAGGACCACAAGTGCCGGAGCATCTCCTCCCCACTGTCTCTGCTACAAATGACGACGCTGCAGAATCGGACGAGGACGATTATACACCCGCGCTCCCCCCCGAACTCGCAGCTGCTCGTAAGGCCGCCGGACCATCATCATCAAAGCCCACTCCAGGGCCTTCGACACGCCGTTCGCCGTCGTCACCCCCATCACGACCACCACCGAAAAGAGTGATCGGCCCCGCATTCCCGACTGCTCGACCCAACCACGATTTCGATTTCGGTTCAAGCTCGGACTCGGATGCTGACGTCGGTCCACAACCGTTATCCGCAGACGTGCTCGCAACAACGCGCGGGATATCCGGCGTAGAGGAATTCGTGGAAAGAGAGGCGCGTCGACGGAAGAACGTCGAGGAGGCGAAACAACCCAAGAAACTCGTCCGGGAAGAATGGATGCTCGTCCCA
>JBBPQZ010000429.1:0-15854 GCA_038092795.1 Boletus rubissimus | reverse complement strand
ATACACTAAGTACTGATATATATCAAATACCCTATTTATTTCAAAAGCTCTAAAACTGTTCCAATGGTGTCCCTGTTTTAAAATGGATGTATCTCAGTGGCCCCTGAGCTGAATCACATGAGTATTAGGTCAGCAGGTAGCCAGGAGTTTGTACGTCACATGTTCCCACCAACACTAAGCAGGGTTCCCATGCCTACAATTGCTATTCCACACACACTTGAAAACTACAAAACATTGGAACAGTTTTTGAAGTCACTGTAATACTGTGAGGAAGAAGTGGGGTGAGTAGGCCAAATGGCAGTTCATATTGAAACAGGCATTGATTTTGTGTAGCCAGCAGGTTTCTATGGTTTTCTTGTCATGTTGTATGCTATTAATTACTCTATTGCACTTGAGGAACCAAATTAGGTGCACTGATTTTAAGGTCAGGATAATCCATAGTTGAATTGCTTCTTTTACAGCCTTAGATGGGGGGTTAGGAGGGATGTTAGGAGGAAGAGGCAGCCACATCCTAGGATTATGCTATAGAAGGATTTCTTTCATTCTTCTAGTTGGGTGCTGGGCCAGATGTGGTAGGTAAGATCCTAGATCACTAGAGCTTCTATGTTTGGGCAGTTTATTAGGATGTGTTCTAGGGATTCATCAGGGTAGTTGTATTGATAGCATTTTACTTGTGATTCATAGATGGATATTTTGTTCTAGTAGTCACTGATACATAGCAAGCCATGAAGGGCTTGGAATAGGAAGTTCTGTATTGATTTTTGTATGTTGGAGTGTTGGGTTTTGAGCCAGATAGACATGTCTGTCTCTAGATCTCCACTGATGTCAGTGATTGTGTGGTGTACTATGTCAAGATTCATCAGTGTAGAGCAGTTGTATTGGTGATTGGATTTATTAGCAATGTATTTGTATGCTAATGCTTGGGAGATTTTTGTCAAATGGGCCTCTTGGAGGTTGAAGAATTCAGGGATGTTTTGGTTGATCTTGTCATTTGTTTGTTTTGTGGCTTCTTCACTTGCAAGTTTGTCTGCTTCTTCATTTCCTAGTTCCTGGTTGTGTTTTTTGGTTTATTTGAAGATGGTAGGGGCAGCATGGCATTAGAGATGGTAAGCTACCATTTGAAAGAGTTGAGTGTTTTGTATGTTGATCCATCTAGTGTTCTCTCAGGATGCAAAGTGTTTCTGTTATGAACTAAGCCTAAACTGAAGAAAGACTGATGGGAAAAGGCACATGAGAAACAAAAGAAAAGATGAAGATGGCTTATGGCGATAAATTCGGTTATAAACAGAATTGAGAACCTCTTGCTTAGTTTGCACCAGGGTTTGTGATCTGGTGATGGAATAATTCAATAAACAAATATCAGCAATAAAGAAAGGAAGCTAAGACTAGTGGAGTTAAACTAGGGAGGTATTCACAGAGAGGTTCCAAAAATGACTAGAATTGAACTAACGACTCTAGTGTCTTGGACTAGATTAAATAGTACTAAGGGTATAGGGTAAGAGCCTAGACTAATGAGGTAATTCTACTAAAAATAGCTAGGACTGTAGGTTATGACGTCAGCTGACTGATAAGGTAAGGGGTATGACATCAGGGTCTAGAGTGAAATGAGAAGTAGATAAGGCATAGGGCCAAGGATACAGATAGTCTGGACTGAGATAAGATAAGATGAAGTAGAGATGTCATATGATATGAAGATAAAGGAGATCACATGAGACAAAGTGGTGGCAAGTCACGTGATGTGAAAGTCATATGATCAAGAAAAGGAAAGGGGCTTAAGGTGATGTTAAAACAGTTTCATGAGTCTATCCATGACATATCTTGAGTCAGTTATAATTTCTAGGGGGGAGAGGGGAGGTGAGAATTGGAGGGCAACAACAATAGCTGCTATCTCACCTGCTTGGTTGGATTGGGTATTTCTAGGGATTTTAATAGCTTTGTTGGAGGGGTGGTTCAGTCCAAACCAGACTTCAACTTTGCATGTTGTATTTTGTCTACTATTATTGATGCAGGAACCATCTGTATATATTTGGGTTGGAATTTCGGGGGAGCCTTCATCTATGTGTGGGCCCAAGTAAAAGGCACTCTTGCAAGGCCCACCACTATTAAATGTTTTGTGGAAACAACATGAGCTGGCCAGTTTTTTTGGAACTTAAAGCCAACTGGCAGAGGACTTTGTTCTTTCAGGCCACACAAAGGGACTACCTATGTATGTCATGGTCCACCTGGTTTGAGTGACCAATTCAAACCAAAGCTTCCTATTTCCTTACTAGTGCTTTATTTGTAGAACTCAAAGGTACTACATATGGATCCACATTCTAGTAAGAGTTCACTGCCTTGCCAAAGTGTGGTGTGTACCTGACTAACCACCTTGCCATTTACACTGCTACTTCCAGGGCAAGCTACAATGCAGTGACAGCAAGACTGAGGATATCTTGTGACTATATTAGTCTTGGATGGTTTTTAGAATCTGATTCCCCCCTGTTACAAGGTCTATGTTTACCAGGGACCCTCTTTTATGGGATTTGGCAACAAGGAAGTTGTAGCTGCCTTGTGGATAGGATGGTGGCTACCTTTGCATCTGAGTGGAGCTAATACTCCTGCAAATTTCCTATACTAAGAAAGGGCTCAGTGGGATTGATGTCAAACTTCCTGATCACAACAACAACCAAAAAATGGCTGTAGGAGTTTGACAGCCATGCACACACAACTGAAAAAAAAAAAACAGGCCAGGTGATGGTGACCTGCATCAAGTTGGATTGATGCATAACCATAACAGAAGAACCCAAGGAGTCAAAATTCATACACTTCTCATAGTCAAAATTCCATGAAACTTTAGGATTGGATAGTCTATAGTATGAACTACCTTTTCCTAGATTTTCTTAAATTTCCCACCATTTTTTGGGGAGATATTAACTTATCTTTCCCACCTATTCTCATAGTAATCAAACTTGTAGTTACAAAGAAAATCTTTATATTTCATTTCTACCCTACACACTTGCCAAGTAGCTACCACCCCCACAATCACATGATCATGTACTACCCTTGAATGAGTCATACTTAGTCAGTATGAGTCAACATGAGTCACAATAAACATTAGCATCCATGACTACCAAAAAGTGTACTACAGTGACTCCAAAAACTCTTTTCATATCAAGACACAATGTGGTGCGTGAAGCGCACCACCACACAGTGTGGGAATTCTGCTTGGCTTTGGTGGAGTCATAAATAGTACATACTCTTGGCTACACAATTGCCCCCTAGGTCATGTGATTCTGTCCACAAGCTATGGAGATATGGCCAATTTAAAACAGCAATACCATAAACAGGGTTTTTTCACTTTTGAACTGATGATCAGGATCTCAGTCAAATCATGGGATAATTGCCTTTGTTTGTGCCTACAAACAAAGATATATATAGCACCATTCTCTTTTTGCTTGATGCTGGCTGCTCTGGTGAAGCAATTGCCAAGAAAACTGATGTGAGCCCTTTTGCCACATCCAAACCTTGCTTCAAAGATCATGTTTCCCTTCCAAATGCTATTGGGGGTCATTCTTTCAAGCTTTTCCCTACTAATATTTGGCATATTCAACATCTTATCACCTCTGGCAAAGCTGAAAATGCTGTCTATGTGACCAAAACACTCATCAACATCATCAACCAACTCCTCTCTGCAAATACCATCTGCCTTCATCTGAAGAAAGCTGGTACAAAAGTTGTGGTCAAGTCCAAATACCCTCTTCTCTTTAGAAGGCATTATAAAGCACACTTGAACTTTGCCTATGCCTACAAGAATTGGACTATAAAGGACTGAAAAAAAGATAAATGAGACCAAAATCAATTGCCTAGGGTCAGATGGGCATAAATAAGCATGGAAAAGTGCAGGAAAGAGGAATCTTATAATATCTAATAGAGAAAAGGAAGTGTTTGGACTTGACCATAACTTTTGTACCAGCTTTCTTCAGATGAAGGCAGATGGTATTTGCAGAGAGGAGTTGGTTGATGATGTTAATGAGTGTTTTGGTCACATAGACAGTGTTACAACTTTTCCTTTTCTTCGTACTTCTCTTTCGCCTCTGCTCAATCCATGTACTACCATCAGTGCTAGGCCCCCTTATCCAAAGGATCCTAGCACATCCCACAGACTATATTCCTTTTCTCTGCCACTGGCTTCTCCAGCTACCTCCATACCCGTGGCGTATCCTCTTACCATATTTGTCTCATTGATTCTCCCGCGATATGACGGCCACGTGTTCTACTCTTCATCATTACACGTCCTTCCTTTTCGGGTTTCCTTCCATTCCGTTATGCGTCTTCTTTTGATCTGTAACGCATAACCCTTTCTTTTATAGTCTTCCTTGCATTTCTTACTTAGGTCCGTGTGCGAGGAGACTGCGTATAAAACGACTCGAGTACCACCTAGATTCACTAGTTTAGACCTCCTTCGAGCTACCTTGTATCTCGTCGCTGCCTAGCAATCTACTTGCTTCTCTCGTCTTACTCATCCCGCGATTAGGAAACCCCTAGATTGCTTCTTTGATTGGCTTGTCCTTCAACTCGCCGATACCCTAGTCCACCGTTGGAGGAATCCCCACAACGGAAGTCCTGCGAGTCGGCTCCCAACCCGACTATCCTTGATCGGTTCGCTCTACGCTTACTGATATCTTCAAGGAATCCCCTCGACCCTTGCTGACGGAGGAATCCCCACGTCAGAACTACTGTGTCGTCAGCTCTCAACCCAACTCCTAGCTATCGAAGGCCCTTGCGATTACTCCTACCCCGGGTAGTCGTAACAAAAGGTCTAAACTCTCTAGTCGAGGCTACCACCGTGTAAGCCTCCACCATTCACCCTCAGCATAACCACCCTACATGGGGACTTTACTGTCCTGCACCGGCTGAACCTTCTTCCCCGGAGGAATCGGAGGAATCTACCCATCTAGACGATTAGGAACCCGACGAGTTCTCTACCCAGATTGAGCGAACTCTCCACCACCAGACAGCTGACCAACGAGACCGGAACCTAGCTACTGCTCTCACCCGTAGCCTCTCCATCCCTTCCGAACCCACTACCGCCCCCTCCTCTCCAACTCCTACATGTTATGAACTACCTCCGAAGAGTCTGATCACTTCCACAAGGCTCAGGTATCTGCTCGCAGGCTACACGTGTCCTGGCTCACGAAGGAGGGTAAGGGGGTCTTCTCTGAACAACACAAGCTACAATGGCCAGAAGACCAAGGCAATGCTTATAGTGGTGAACAAAGTGGATTAGACTGGGGATACCAGTTGCAATGTGCTACCTTATATACTGTACAGGCGCGTGCACAGACCATGCTATGCATGGGATGATTTACCATAAATAGACTAAGTGATCTCACGAGTGTGAGAAAGGAAGTAACGGAGATTAAAGGGGCTGTGTGAGAAGAGCAGAAATTAATAAGGCGAAGTCACCTCGTGGTATGACATCATTGATTCTAGACCTGGTCATGTGAGGGTTACCACGGTCACGTGCACAGATCACGTGACTGAAAAAGAAAAAGAGACAAGGATAAAAAGTTTGAAAATGTTCGTATTATAACACTACACGTTCTACCCACTCCAGTCCCCCTCGTGCCGCTCCTTCTATCACTAGCACTCTTACTAGCCTTCCTGTTTGTCCTCCCCCTCTTTCATCCCTACCTCCGTCCTCGCCGATAATGTCCTCCCATACCACTGAGCTCCGCCTCGGCACCCCCGAGATCTTTGATGGCTCTTACGACAAGGCTGTACCATGGTTGAACACCGTGTTGTTTTATCTCACGGTGAATGTCACCACCTATGACTCCGACCTGAAAAAGGTCACCTTCGCCCTGTCTTTCATGACTAAGGGACCCGCCCTCACCTGGGCAAACACCTACCGGATGTCTACCATCACTGGAGGTGTCGCAGCCATCGGCACTTGGGAAAACTTCGTTAAAGCTTTCAAGACCGCATTTGAACACCACAACACAGTCAACAATGCTATTATTTGGCTCACCACCAAGCGCGTTCTCATCGGTAAGAACGGCGCTTACAACCCTTTATTGAACTCTTATATAGCCGAGTTCAAAAACAAAGTCGCTACGTCTCAGGTTCAGGACGACAATGTCCTCATCTCCTACTTCGCTTCCGGACTTCCTCCTGCCCTCATGAGGAAAATCATGTCCATGGAGAAAGTTCCTTCTATGGTCGATGTCTGGTACGAGAAAGCCATTCACTTCCAGACCCAATGGGATCGCATTGCTGAGTTATCGCGCCGATACTCCCATCCCTCGTACTAACCTCACCAGAACTTCTCCCCTTCCTCCCATATCCCCACTAAAGACCCTGACGCCATGAACGTCGACATAATTCATGTTCCAAAGATGACCCCGGAAGAAAGGAAGTGTTGTGTTGAGAAGAAACTTTGTTTCAGATGCCGTAAACCCGGTCACTCCTCCCCTGCCTGCCCCACTTTTACAGCTGCCAAACCGGTCATAAAGGCGATCAGTCAGGATGACGATGAAGATCTTCCGCATCTTCAAGAGATAGACGATGACGATGACGATGTCCCAGCGGTCAGGAGAGTTAGATTCAAGAAGATGGATTTTTAAAAAGGGGAACTTCTTCGATGCGAGTCTCTCCTTCTTCTCCCGTGTGTGCACCTGTACTTGTAACGTCTACTACCAAGGCAATGCAAATTCCCGTTCAAGTAATCGTACCCTCGCACACACTCAAAGCCATCAACACTTGTGCCCTCATCGATAGTGGAGCCGACATCTCCTGTATCGACTGGGACTTCGCCCACAAACACAAGCTTCCTCTTATGAAGCTCGACAAACCTATCTACGCTCGGAACGCCGACAATTCCCTCAACAAGAAAGGTGCAATCCAGTACTCCTGCTCGCTGTTCCTCAATATTGAGGGAATAGCATGACAAGTTAACTTCATGGTCATGTCCCTTGGACGTGACAATGTCCTTCTCGGACTCCCCTGGTTGAAAGAAACCAACCCTGCCATCGATTGGATCAAACGGACTCTTTCACTCTCTGAAAGTCTCGACCAGTCGAAAGAACTTTATACCTTGCACTCAATGGATTATGACCGTCACTCGTCCAAATTTTGGAAACCACCGCCCCGCGCCCCTCAACATATTCACGTCAACTCTATCACCCACTTTCATTTGTTTGAGTATAATGAATGGAGAGACCCCTCTGCCCACTGCCAACACGACAACGACATTCGGATCATGTTCCGCATTATCAAGAGCGGATTCTGATATATTCCCAAAGGATCCCCTGTCATCGGATGCCTTACCCAGGCTACCGAACTTGCCATGGCTGCTGAGAAGGAGAAACCTAAACCAGTTCTCCCAGCGGAATACTCCGAGTATGCTTCCGTCTTCTCGGAGGAAGCTACTGACCATGTCCCACCCTCGCGGCCTTACGACCACGAAATTAACCTCAAAGATTCCTTCACCCTGAAGATCAGGAAACTCTATCCTCTCTCACCCGAGGAACGCACCGCCACCGAGTCCTTTTTACAGGAAAACCTAGATTGCGGCAAGATCCGCCCTTCGAAGTCCCCCCAAGCTTCGCCCTTCTTCTTCGTCAAAAAGAAGGATGGTGGCCTCCACCCCTGCCAAGACTACCGTTACGTCAATGAACATACTGTTCGTGACGCCTACCCTTTGCCCCTCGTATCCGACCTCGTCGATAAACTCCGTGACCCCAAGGTTTTCACCAAGTTCAACGTTCGTTGGGGATACAACAATGTCTGAATCAAAGACGGACACCAGTGGAAAGCCGCCTTTATCACCCATAAGGGGCTTTTCGAACCCACAGTAATGTTCTTCGGCCTCTGTAACTCACCCGCTACGTTCCAGAGATTCATGAACGATTCCTTCCGCAATATGATAGCCAAAGGGTGGCTTGTCATCTACATGGACGACCTCCTCATTGCCTCTCCTGACGAGGCTACCCACACCGAACGAACTAAGCGCATTCTTCAACGAGTGACTGAACTCGATTTGCACCTCAAACTTGAGAAGTGCAAGTTTGCCGCTACCGAGGTAGAGTACCTTGGGATGATCGTCAAACCTGGCCAACTCGCCATGGACCCTGTCAAACTCGACGGAATCGCTTCCTGGCCAGTCCCCTCCACCGTCAAGGATGTTAGATCCTTCCTCGGTTTCGCCAATTTCTATCGCAGATTCATCCCAGATTACTCTAACATCACTCGCCCCCTCATAGATCTCACCAAGAAGCTTAGTTCGTGGTCTTGGTCGTCGGCTTGCACCCACGCCTTCGACACCCTTAAAACACTCTTCCTCAAAAAGCCAGTATTGCAAATGCCAGACCTCTCCGCCCCCTTTGCCATTGCCACCAATGCCTCGAAATACGCTTCTGGAGGTATCCTCCTTCAGACCAACGCCAATGGAGAATGGCATCCTTGTTCCTACATTTCTCAGTCGTTCTCTCCCGCTGAACGAAACTATGACATTTATGACAGAGAACTCCTCTGAAAGAGCCACAAATTAACCAAGGTCACTAAGTGTGATATCAAGGTCAAAGAAATGGAATTCCGAAACTAGAGAATACAAGTGAGGATCAACTACTTATATACTGTTACTACGTGTGCACAGACCATGTTTAGGGTCGGCGCGGAAGGTCGGAGAATGTTGTAGAATGATTATGTAATCGTGACATCATGGAATGTTCTGGGAGGTTCGAAGGATGACGTCATGTGAAATAAGGTAAGGAACTAAGCGGATGTGTGATGGGGGCGAGATTAATGGATCTGATGAAGAGATAAGATAAGATAAAATAAGATAAGATCCCTTGCACCCAAGCGGATGCATTGAATCCTGGCGTAAGTCCACATTACTAGCGAAGGGAAAACCGTTGAAGGAAGACAGGGGTGTCGTACGGGTATCTCTTAGAAGGACATCGTTACCAAAGCCTTGTTTTGTTTCATCCTTGCCATGATCCGCAGGCTGAAAGCGTGGTGCCACTACCTCCACGGCTCAGCTTTCCCCATTCAAACCTTCACGGATCACAAGAACCTAACCTATTTCCGTCAGCCGCAAACTCTCAACTGCCGCCAAGCCCGTTGGCTAATTGATTTAGCCGACTTCGACCTCAAAATGATCTACGTTCCTGGCATGCAACTTGCCGGCCCTGACGCTCTATCTCGATGACCGGATCTTCTCCCGGCGTTGGACCTTGACAATGAAGGCGTAACTCTTCTCCCGCCTTCTCTTTTCATTAACACTATTGATGCCGCTCTCCACGAATGGATCAAAGAATCCTCTGAATCTGACACTTTAGTTTGTCAGGCCCTCCAGTCCATGAACGAGGAGATCCCTCCTGCGTTCCGCTCCCGCCTCGCCGACTGGCAACTTGATGCCGGTATTCTGACCTACCAAGGTCACGTCTATGTCCCCGCCGACAATTCCCTTCGTCGTTCTATTTTACAGCGTTGCCACGATTACGAGACTGCCGGCCACCCCGGTTTTCTCAAAACTCACCAGCTCGTTGCCACCGAATTTTGGTGGCCGGGCCTCGCCGCCTATGTTTGCCGCTACGTTGAAGGTTGCGCCACCTGTCAACAGGCGAAATCCAATACCCATCCCTCCGTTCCCCCACTCACTCCGATCAAATCTACCGCGTCTCGCCCCTTCCAGCAGATCTCTTGTGATCTGATCACTGATCTTCCGGTTTCTTCCGGTTTTGATTCGCTCTTGGTCGTGGTCGACCACGGGCTTACAAAGGGGGTAATTTTATGCCCTACTAAGAAATCCATCACCGCCGAGGGAGTTGCCGCCCTCTTTTTCCACAAAGTCTTCCTTCACTTCGGCCTCTACGACAAAATCATCTCCGATCGAGGACCCCAGTTCACGAGTTTGTTCGCACGCGAACTGGAAAGACTACTGCGATACGACTTGTCTCTCTCCACAGCATACCACCTGCAGACTGATGGAGAAACTGAATGGGTAAATCAGGAAATCGAGACTTACCTCCGCATCTACTGCGGATCTAACCCAGGGTCATGGGCAGATTCGATCTCCCACGCCGAATTCGCACACAATCACCGCCCCCACTCTGTCACCGGCAAATCACCCTTTTTCCTTATGATGGGATATGAACCCCACGCATTACCTCCAATCATTGCCAATTCAGATCTCTCCGCAGTGGAAGACCAACTGAAGACCCTTTCAGCTGCCCAAGACAAGGCTCTTGCCTCCCATGAGCTGGCACGTCAGACCATGTCAGCCCAAACCAGACGACACTTCAAACCCTTCACCCTAGGGGATAGGGTCTGGCTCGAAGCACGAAACCTGAAACGCTCCATTGCAAATCCCAAGTTTGCCTCCAAGCGAGAGGGTCCTTTTACCATCACTAAAGTATTATCCCCGATCACATATCAACTGCGCCTCCCCAAGGCGTGGAAGATTCACCCGGTATTCCACACATCGCTTCTCTCACCATACCGCGAGAATGATACTCATGGGGCTAACTACCCTACACCCCCTCCAGACTTAATAGATGGCGAAGAAGAATACGAAATAGAAAAGATCATCAAACACAAGGGATCAAGCGGAAGACGCTCCTTCCTGATCTGTTGGAAAGGGTATTCGACTGAAGAGGACTCCTGGGTCCCAGAGAGACACTTAACCAATGCGGACTCTGCCCTCAAAGCGTATAAGAACCTCTTCCCCTCCGTCTTCTCCTCTTCTCCCAAGAACTAACATGGCCATTAACTTCACCCTCACTGACGAAATCCCTCACTTAACCCTCACCATCACCCAGATCTACGAACGTTACCAAGTACCCGCCAACTTCCCCTCGCCCCTCGCCATTCCATCTCCGCCTCATGAAAACCAAACCTTGTTCCCCGAGGAACATGATACGTCCTCTCCTCCGATTCCTTCTTCTCCTTCTTTCGTACATTCTTCCCCACTTGTTCCCTACAATAGTCTTACCGACATTGATGCTGCTGCACAACGCCCTCCTACTCCTCCTATGGAGCATGCAGACAGCCCTTCTTATGATACTGAACAAGCCCCTTTATCCGTAGATGTCCCGACCACCGCATACTGTCTCAGTGATGGTCCCCCCACCATCTTTGAGATTCATGAGCTCACCGAGCTCATCACCGACCCTAGTCTCGCGACCACCCTAGACTGTTACCTCGACTTGGCGTCCCCACTCTACGCCCTCTACAGCACCTACTTGGCGAACCTAAACATCATCGCCCTCGCTCACATCCCTACCGCGGATGCCAACCGATCATACGTGGCACAATTCATCTACCAGGACGCCATGCAAGCCCAGTCTCGCTTGCTGGTTGCACTCCACCAACTCGGCATGCTTACTCTTCTACGTGACATGCATCGTTACCTCCTGGCCATGGCCACCCAAACTCGTCCCCTTACCCGTGAATTGTATGAAGCACTCACCGTAGAACACCGTCGCACCTGTCAACATGCGACCCCCACAGTCTCCCTTGCCGAGGTCGAAAGACCTCCCCCTGCCGAACTGGTCACGGTTTCGCAGGCCCTCACGATTCCAACCGTGCCAACCACCCCCTCCGCCTCCTCGACCCCTCTTGGGTCTGACGAGGACCGTCTCATGCAATGGATCAAAAGTGCCTGGACCGGCGCCAACGGTCGCCTCCCTCTTCCAGACTCACACCCCCAAGCCGGAGAACGATGTTACTCCTGCGGTCGCATCGGTCACTTCCAATGTGACTGTCCCATGCACCAATGCATGACCTGCCTTCGTTGGGCCCCGGGGCATATCCTTGCCCGTTGCCCCCTTTGTCATCGCACCGCCTCCCCACCGCCTCGTCGCGTTCCTCCTCTGAGGCAACAATCCTCCTCATCCTCATCCACCCAAACATCCTCCTCGTCATCTTCCTCTGGACGCCATCGTTCCTGTCGTGGAATCAACTCCTCTCGCCAACAAGCAACACCCCCTGTCCCTCGTCACTCCTCCCCCGTCCTCCGTCGATTTCCTCAACGCTGCTCTCCATCTCCCCTCATCGACAGAAACTACTCCGACGAGGAAGATTGTATTGATGAAACTGGTTACGGTAACATCACGGGCTCCCCAGTTGGCGGCCCCGTTCTCTACTAACTCCCCCATGGTTGAGCTGCTGTGTGCTCTCATGGCTGGATTATCTTTGTCTACACCGTGGTCTTGACTCTACAAAGGGGGTAATGTTACAACTTTTCCTTTTCTTCGTACTTCTCTTTCGCCTCTGCTCAATCCATGTACTACCATCAGTGCTAGGCCCCCTTATTCAAAGGATCCTAGCACATCCCACAAACTATATTCCTTTTCTCCGCCACTGGCTTCTCCAGCTACCTCCATACCCGTGGCATATCCTCTTACCATATTTGTCTCATTGATTCTCCCGCGATACGACAGCCACGTGTTCTGCTCTTCATCATTACGCGTCCTTCCTTTTCGGGTTTCCTTCCATTCCATTATGCGTCTTCTTTTGATCCGTAATGCATAACCCTTTCTTTTATAGTCTTCCTTGCATTTCTTACTTAGGTCCGTGCGTGAGAAGACTGCGTATAAAACGACTCGAGTACCACCTAGATTCACTAGTTTAGACCTCCTTCGAGCTACCTTGTATCTCGTCGCTGCCTAGCAATCTACTTGCTTCTCTCGTCTTACTCATCCCGTGATTAGGAAACCCCTAGATTGCTTCTTTGATTGGCTTGTCCTTCAACTCGCCGATACCCTAGTCCACCGTTGGAGGAATCCCCACAATGGAAGTCCTGCAAGTCGGCTCCCAACCCGACTATCCTTAATCGGTTCGCTCTACGCTTACTGATATCTTCGAGGAATCCCCTTGACCCTTGCTGATGGAGGAATCCCCACGTCAGAACTACTGCATCGTCGGCTCTCAACCCAACTCCTAGCTATCAAAGGCCCTCGCGATTACTCCTACCCCGGGTAGTCGTAACAGACAGCATTTTCAGCTTTGCCAGAGGTGATAAGATGTTGAATATGCCAAATATTAGTAGGGAAAAGCTTGAAAGAATGACCCCCAATAGCATTTGGAAGGAAAACATGGTCTTTGAAGCAAGGTTTGGATGTGGCAAAAGGGCTCACACCAGTTTTCTTGGCAATTGCTTCACCAGAGCAGCCAGCATCAAGCAAAAAGAGAATGGTGCTTTATTGAATAAAAGAGAGGGATTTGACCATGATTATGGTTGAGAATCCAGAAGTGTGAACTTTTTTAAACTCAGACATACTATTGATATATATATCTTTGTTTGTAGGCACAAACAAAGGCAATTATCCCATGATTTGACTGAGATCCTGGTCATCAGTTCAAAAGTGAAAAAACCCTTTTTATGGTATTGCTGTTTTAAATTGACCATATCTCCACAGCCTGTGGACGGAATCACATGACCTAGGGGGCAATTGTGTAGCCAAGAGTATGTACTATTTATGACTCCACCAAAGCCAAGTGGAATTCCCACACTGTGTGGTGGTGCGCTTCACACACCATATCATGTCTTGATATGGAAAGGGTTTTTGAAGTTACTGTAGATTCACCTCGGCTTAGTATGAGTCATCATGAGTTATGAGCTAAAATTAGACTACCCCTGATTTGTAATGCATGAGTCAGCATGAGTCAGCACCAAGCCTACCAAGCCAGAGCTCATCCAATCAAAATGAGCCATCTGTAATTATTTTGGCAATTGATAGCTAATCTATTGGCATTCCCTTGGCATTTGTAAGTGATTTGTAAGCTAGCACAGCCTAGCACAGCCATTGTAAATATCTATATAAGGAGAGCCTTTTAGGCCACAAAAAGCAGATTCTTATCTTTAGAGATTTAATCTTATAGAGAAGTTCTCTTTTAAAAAAACTTTCTCACCAATATCAGGAGTTCCCTCCATAGGTAACCCACAGAGGGCTAGTGCAGGTAATTTCCTTAGCTTCAGTACTACTAGATAGACTGTTAGGAGCAAAAGACTTGTACCTAAGAAAAAACAAGTATAATAGAACACCTTTAGGGAGAAAACCCATTATTAGGCAACTAAAGGAAATAGATCCCCAACAGTTTAGACTACTAGTGCCAAACACATCTGCTATATCAGCTGACTAAGCCATCTAAAGAAATAAATACTAGTCTTGCCTGACCTGATTTCATCTTCTTAGTTGCATAATAAAGATTGAGTTACTAAAACCTATTTGAGTGAACTAAGTGAATTTTAGTTTGAATTCCAGCAACAGTCTGGAATATTCTAACATCTCTACAACTTTACATCTTAGCATATCTATGGATTATTGCTAACATTCAAATATTTTGCAGCTCCTTGGTATACTAACACCAACAGGTATTAGCAAACCATTTCTTGGTAACTTCTTTAAGTTTAGCCAACATATCTCTTGCACAAACAAGTGTAAACAACACTGTAGTCTAGCAACCTACTGTTGTCTAGCCCAATTCTAGTGCGTGACCACTAGTAAACCACATTACTAACAAGATTATTAGTTGAACCCATCTCAATTACTCTAATCTGTATACATTTGTAGAGGATTGGCAAACAAACCATGTATTGTCCACACTAAGTTTATCACTGAATTCATCTAGTAAATCTAGATATTGTTTTCATCTAGGAGATATTTATCCCTAGCTAATAGTATAACATCTGTGGGTAGATAAAGCATAAGTCTGGAGAACTTTGTTTTAGTTCCATTGCATTTGCCCACAAAGAAGACAACAGATCACAATGATTGAGAGAATTCTCACCTATGGTAGATTACTGTCATTTTGGACACAACAGAGTGTGACTGGTGCCACTGCAAACCTTCTTCACTAAGAGAGGGCTCCCTTCCATAGTAGTTTTGAGTTGGCTAAGCTCTGCCAACAAGTACATCCAGATGGCACTTTCACCTTCTTTGCCAAGGGAGGACTTGGTGGGTTGTAGGTGCAGACTTCAACAAGCTTGTCTGTGTGACTCTTTTACCTCCTTTGCTAAGGAAGGACTTGTCGAGCAGCAGGGCATGCCATCTTGACCATTCTAATGAGAGTATACAAGTCACAGGGACTTGCTGTGCATTGTTCACTGAAACAGCCCTCCTCTCTTGCAAGCTGAACCATGGGAAAAGTACAGGCAGGTTGTGGTACAAGTTCAAGGAGCACCCCACTTTCAACTTTCAACTTGCCATACATTACAGTATGTGGTTCTGAAGCCCTAGAAATGTGGCAGGTGAAGAGAAAGAGCAAAAACTCTTGTGGAATTTGAAGTACTTGGCACCAATTGGGAATGCTGACATAAGTACATGCCCTATCACCAGCCTAAATGTGTTCTTCCCAAGATCTACAGCCTATCAGCAAACCAACCCTTGTATTGACAAACATCCACAGACCTGGATAGTTCCTACAGAAAGGTATCTAGTAATACAGATCTGTACAGAGAAATAGGGGAAATCTAACTCAACATCTTCACTATTAATGTAGTTCAAAAGAATTTTGAGACCATCTTTATATGGATTTAGACACCTGGGCAAAATTTGGGAAGCATAGGTATTAATGTAGTTAAAGACATTTCATGGAAAATTGTGGGAAAAGTGCTGGTTTGCTAAAGTTCCAATAAATTGTTTAGCAATGCTAAAGAATGGCCATGCCATCAACCTTTTCAGAAGGAATATATGTCCATTATGAGTTCCTTAAATTTAGACAGTCTGGGTCTACACATTTCCTTTGGACTGTTCTGGGCATCAAGCTAGTCATGACTGAAAAGTTATTCCCAGATGCTATAGCTAGGCTTCGAGTACAAGTTCATCACACATTTTTTCTATCTGCCATTCGAATGGCAATTTCTCGCC
>JBBPQZ010000428.1:0-15867 GCA_038092795.1 Boletus rubissimus | reverse complement strand
GGATACTACGGGAGAAGGAAAAGAGCGTCACGCGTAAACGTGAATATCCTCCCCTTTGGGTGGCACGAAAGTTGGCTTACCTCCAAACCCGCGTCTGTTGGTTTATCACCCAATGAATCAATCAGTGAAATCGTCAGTCAGTACGATCGTGACAACGCAAAAGGGCCGTAGACGCACAAATATGCTGGTCCCTCGGTCAGGGGGTATAAATGTGACCCTAAAATACTCCCCGCTTGGCCGATCGCGCCAAAGAGGGGCATGCCCGCTGCACGTTTCGTTTCCGATCCCAGGTTATGCGTGACTAGGAAGAAAAGAGAACGGGGTCGTTAATCAGTGATAGTTCCCGCCCAATACGGGGAATCGAATAAGATATAAAGACAGGTCTAGGTACCTACACCACGCGAGAATGAGACCCAGACTGGCATACGTCCCTGCGGCTATGTAAAATGTGGCGAGATACCGGACATGAATGTGTGCCTGCGTAACAACTAGAAGGATCCTGATCGCATGAGGGGTGAGAAGCAGTACGAGCCAGTGAAGGTGAAACTGACATGTAACCAATTCCTCCTAACGTGCATCCAGAAACGACCATGAGCCCACGGCTCTGGATTCTATCAGAAGCATATGACGCGATCATCAGGATCAGACAGGCTACCGCATAAGGAGGGACAGTCATGAGCTGCGATAATGCAGGCGCTGTAAATGGTACAGTTGGTCAGGATTTTTCTCCGAGATATGCTGGAACGGTCATACAATGCCCCATCGTCTCTATGATCGTGGGTAAAAAAGCCGACAAAGACCCGAGTGCACAGTTTAACCCAAAGTACATGACGCCAGCAACATATACCTAAAACCGAGATCAGCGAAGGCACATTGGTACATGACAGAGAAAAACCTGCCCTCCAATCCAGAAATGCAGCGATGACGTGTCCTGAAATCCAAATCAGTTGATTGAAGGTACCTGGGAGAGGGTAAAGGTATGTACTGTGATTCACAACAGCTCCAATGTCTCCGCTCGTGCCTCTATTCATACGTTCTATTGCCAATTTACGCTCGGCATGCGTCAGAAAATTGGTCGACTCCGGTCGACCTGGTAGAAAAAACAAGCATAGCACTCCAAAAAGTACTGTCGGAACACCCTGTTGCACGTTCACGAGTGAATCGGATAGGAATAGAAAGTAGACTTACCTCTATAATGAACAATAACCTCCAATTTGCAATGGATGCCTTGACATGCTGGATCGCGTAGGCGAGCAGGCCACCAAATGCACCAGCAACAGCGGCAAAACCAAACCAAGTAGCGACTCGTGTGCCGTATTCGGCTTTGGTATAGTAGAACGCTTGGGGAAAATGATGCCAGTGTGGAACGACCAGTAATAGAAAGACATACAAAAATACAATACAACTGATGGTCCAAAAGCTGCCTCAAATACACCAAGACCCAATCGTGCAATAAGAAGGCTTTCAAAGTCGTTCGCAGTGGACTATACGTGGACTCCCACGGTTATAAAGTCAAATAAGTGAGGCCCCAGATAACTACTCACCATCGATGTGGAGCATAGGCCCCATAGAATGGCTGAGCAGCCAATCCATACGCGAGGATTATAATACTTGGAGAGGACAGTCCATGGTACCTGGCACAGAATCTAACCACCAGCACGTAAGCATACGTGATAAACACGTGACTATTGGGCTGGGCACTGACGTAAGGTATGAAGAAGATTGCGACCAACCAATCGAAGAGTAGACCGGTAGGGTCCCCTCCGAGTACATCTTCTGGCAATCCTTGAAGGCGTGCATTCCCCAGGTTCGATCGATCGAGGTCTGGACAGGTGTACTAGTCAGATCGGATGCGAGCGACACGGCTAGACAACGTAAAAAGACCCACATGCAAACAGGTAAAGAACACAAGTGATGGGTAAAATCCTTCCATCGAGTTTGCGCAGGAGTCTCTTTTCTGCGGTATGGGGATCCAGTGGGAGCAGTGGATCATCCTCGTGGCGGTCGTGATAGCCAGAAACCTCGTCTGAAGGCGAAAGGATATCAGAATTAGCGCGTTTGGTATGCATTTCTGTGCTAGGCTAGCTGCCTACGAGTGCACTGTGGATGGTGCACGATAGAAACAGCCTGAAGCGAGCTGAGTTCCGGTGCCCCTCCACGCCCGTCGGGTACTGAAAAGGCGCTGATTGGATAATGACCGCAATCATCCGGGGTAGCGAAAATCCCTCGAAATACATATACAGTTACATAAATTGGAGCGCCGCATTCGAAATATTGTAAACGCTTGGAGACTCTGACGCAGCAGCCATGCTGGCCGTCCATCAGTGGCGCGACGAAGTCCCGAACATCCCTAATAAAGAAACCCGTGCTGTAAGAGTGGCTCGTCAGCCAATGAGAGGGCTCGCTTGGTTGCTAAAGAGCTGTTGGAATGCTGTTCATTAACATTTCAGCTGCTCGACAGATGCCCCCCTCCAGCTTGATTGCATCTTTTATCTTGTTCAGTTTGGAAACGGTACAGTATGCCGCCTTTAAAGCAGCTGTCAAAGTTCCTGGGAGCCGCTGATCTCATCGTGGCCTGCTAGGCTCGCGGACGTCCAGTTGAGCGTTTCGTCTCGCCGCTTGAAGTGACGAGTTGCAGATGCAGCATCGTATTGGTACGCTACACGTGTTGCCCGCAGCGTAAGACCCTTTTTTGATAACATTTTCGTACGCCTCCCATGCATGTCGGCGTGTGGGAAAAGGATGGAAGCAACCAGGTATGAATGAACAGATGCATGAACATGGCGACACTCATTGGATCCCAACCATGTCTAGTATGTCCTCCTGGGCAGGCGCGTGTGCTCTGGTGCTCGGCGGAAAGTTGGTACTTGACCTCGTCCGACGGTACCTCGAGACACAAAAAGCACCATCCCCTTATCCGCTTCCTCCTGGCCCACCGGGACTTCCTTTTGTTGGTAACGTGATTGGGATCAACACGGACGCGCCATGGTTGACATACGCCGAGTGGGCAAAGACGTACGGTACGAAGCTAATATTCGCGTCGTTTCATGTCAACACGCTGATTGAGACCTCGAGTCATGCAGGTGATCTAGTATACACCCAAATTTTGGGCAAGCACATCGTCATCCTCAGTTCCGAAAAGATCGCAAAAGACCTCCTTGAACATCGCTCCAGGAACTACTCTGACCGGCCGTCCCTCGTTACGAATGAATTGTGAGTTGGACCGTCTTTTTTGCCAGTGTGGTCACGCACTGGGTCTTTGGACTGGTTTGAAGATTCGGAATGGATTTCAACTCCGTCCTCTTGCCTTACGGCGATCGATGGCGGCTTCATAGACGTTTCTTTCATCAGGCCTTCCGGGCAGACTCTGTCGCGAGGTTTGCGCCGATGCAACAACAAAAGTCATTTCGACTGTTGCATCGTTTGTTGGAAGGGCCGAGTCAGTTCCCAGAACATATCTTTGAGTATGTGGTTGCGCAAGATCTACCCATGGTTATCGGACGAGTGACAATGTCACGGTCGCTTCTGACAGGTATACAGCATCGGTAGTCATGAACGCAGTATATGACTATGATCCTGTTTCTCGCAAGGATCCGATGGTGGACATTGTCGAGAAGGTGATCAACGTGATACTTGATGCCCTACGGCCTGACGTGTCCATCGTCATCGGTGCCTTTCCTGGACGTAAGTAAGTCCGCGATACCTTCACCGTACCGTGCAGACAAAGTTTGCTGCTAGTCCTCTCTCTCCCGTCGTGGCTACCTGGGATGTCATTCAAGAGGACCGCTGCTTCGTCGAGGCTGTGGGCCAAGGATTGTGTAGAAACGCCGTTCAATTACTCGTTGCATAAGATGGTACGAGATTGATGAGAAGCTAAGAGATAGTGTCACTCATCATCGCATGCAGAAGTTGGGAAGTGCCGGTTCAAGTATGATTTGTGATGCCCTTCGAAAAGCAGAGGAACAAAACATCCCTGCAGACTCGGCATGGATACGAGGCCTCAAAGAGGCCGCCGCAACGGCGTTCATGGGTAATTGTCGCTCTCCCTTACTCCTTCGTCCACCTCATGCATTTCTCTCAGCTGCATCGGAGACGGTGAGTTGGCGGTGTGAGATCCAATGACTGTGTGGTGTCATTGATGATCAGGTTCAAAGTCGAATTCAGTTATCATGAACTTCTTCCTCATGATGGTCCTGTTTCCGAATGCCCAGAAGAAGGCGCAGGCGCAGATCGACGTGGTCATTGGTAGGGGCAGATTACCTCGTCTTCAAGACCGATCCTCGTTGCCTTACATCGACGCTATCCTTCGCGAAACATTGCGATACAATCCCGTCGCACCTCTTTGTGAGTAAAGGCTCGCCGTATCGCATTATCATCCGAGATGATGAGTTCTTTCGGACTAGCTGTCCCGCACGTTGCGGTGGATGCAGATGTCTACGACGGACATTACATACCAAAGGGTGCGTTCGACATCGTTCCATGCGCGTGTGCACGAAAGCTAATGGGGATCAGGTGCCCTCATCGTCTCGAACCTCTGGTCTGACCCCCTTCCCCATTCATCCGTAGACCTCGCACTGACACTGCATCTCCCTCACAGGTCCATGGCGCACAACGAATCTAAATACCCCCGACCGTTCGAATTCCTTCCCGAACGCTTCCTCAACGACGACGGCACCCTCAAGCCTGACGACACGCAAAACATCACGTTTGGCTTTGGTCGGCGTATCTGCGTGGGCAGGCACTTTGCGGACACGTCCGTGTGGTCCGCGATCGCGACCATCTTGGCGGCGTTTACGTTGTCGAAATCGAAAGACGAACACGGGGGCGAGGTACCCGTGGTGCCCAAGTTTACGAGCGGTCTTGCAGTGTAGGTTCTCCCTTCCCCCCGGTTTCTATGCATGCGATCTGATTAATGATGACGATGCTAGACATCTCCTACCGTTCCCGTGCAGTATCGTTCCGAGGATGGAAGGCACGGACATGGAGGTGCTCGAACAGTTGATTGCTGCGAGTATGCTCTGACCATGTCCGGGGAATGGGCGTTTCGACGATGCTGCGGGAGACAAGGCATTTCACCATTTTTATACCATACGAGAATACACGACACCAAATCGAACAGAGATACCCATGATCGATGAAGAACTGACGGAAGGAGAGAGGAATGGTGCGATGTCGATTTCTTTGCTGACACAATTTCCTTTCTTAAAGTTCTATTTGGTCGACGCCACATATATGATATATATCAAAATCCTGAGCGCTCAACGCGTCATCAAAAAGCAGTCTATGATTTTGCAGCTAGCTGTCACTGGAATACGACTCAATGCTATCATGCGACAATGTTGGCCTGCAACTGCGTGTTCTCGGGACCACTTCGAGCGCTGAGAACACTGGTGCACCTGCCAGTCTACAGGGCAACTGTTACGTTGTGTTTTCGAAGGCTTTTGCGAGCCCAAGCGAGGCCTAACTTCGACTCAGGACTCTGATGCGGGACGGTTCAACCTGCCAGTGGGTAGTCACCGCTTAGGAAACGTGCTAATTAAATTTCGGACCGTATGTAACGTGTGTTTTTCGCCTAGGTCGCGTCGGCCCAACTGATGTAAAAAAATCATATAGCTGCTGCCCACCCTGGCCCGCCTACTACTCTCATTGTCGTTTTTACAGCACGAGCTAGCCGAAGGTGCTTATTGTGACACGGGCACAATTTGTGTTGCGACGCCGACGAACGTAATCCATCCGACGGGGTCTTCCTCTCCAGGTATAAAGAGACGAGGAAAGCGACCTTGACCAGCAGGCCTACCACCTACACCTCTCACCTGTTCTCTTCAGTAGTCTACTGCTCTATACTTTTGATCATGTTCGCTCGTGTCTTCGCTCTTCTCCCCCTCGCTCTCCTCGTCTCTGCTACGCACCTTGAGGCACGCGACCAGTGCAACACTGGCGACATCAACTGCTGCAACTCCGTTCAGAAGGTGAATTGTGTTGTTTCTTTGGTGTTGGATTGCAGCTGACATGTTTCCTGTTGGTCCCTTAGTCGGACCAGGCAAATGGCCTCCTTGCCACGCTAGGCTTGGTTGACGTTGCTGCTCAGATTGGTGGTCTTGTCGGTGTGACCTGCTCGCCTATCTCCGCCATTGGCATAGGTAGCGGTTGCACTGCTCAGCAACAGCCTGTCTGCTGCAGCCACAACAACTACGTATGTATTCCATGTTCTGAACTTCGGGACATCGCTGAACGGAACTTTTTTAGAACGGTCTTGTGAACCTTGGTTGCTCCCCCATCAATGTCAATGCTTGAGGGGATAATTGAATATATAGAGGCTAGAGGCTGGGTTTGATGGAGTGGTTCTACCTTATTTGGCTGATCACTTGGGAAAATCGTAATAGTTTCATGGGCTAATTGAAAGTGCTTTGGGCGTCTAAAATTACTTGACCTCAATGAGCCGCATTGAAGAATGTTTGATGGCTTGCCCCCACAGTAATAGGGGCTGTTGTTTTCGTAAACAGCTGAAGCCCCCTGAGGGTCTCCGCTAATGATGAAGGCTTCGAGTAAGAGGTTATCATGACACACTGCATAAGGTGGAGTGTGAATTCATGATGAGTCCTAGTCTACTTCATATTGGATACCTAGATTGCCTGCCTGCAGTCAAGCTGAGGTGATCAAAACGAACAAAGTCTAGATTCGTGGTCCCAATCCCAAACTTCCCATCCGCGTTCAAACGGGCTCGAGAAAAAAACATACGTACGCCATAAAAATCAGGTCATGCTTCGCTATCAGTTGCCAAGCGTACAGCCATAGGGCGATAGCATCTGAGAGCCGACTTGTATCCACTGATGTGCCCATCGTGATGCACCGTAAGTAGAGTTCAGCGTCGGGTTCCGCGGAATTGCACCCAGGTCCGATTCACGTGACCCATTTCCAGTTTTGGCATGTGCCACAGTAACGTGGGTACTTGACCGTAGCGGAACATGACCTGATTTCTGCGTGCGCCCATTTAAAAAAAGCGGGTTGACCAGTTTGTTCAAACATCCTCTCTCCTTGTTCGTCAATCTCTCTTTGCTCGTAAGTTCTTTTATTTGTTGATTCGCGCAATGACTTGACTGACATAGCGAGCGTCCCAAGAATATGGTGACTACCGAGCATCCCGACGGACGTGTTGGACAGCGTATCGACAACTACACCAAGTTTTGGGAAACGGACCCTAACCAGGAGAGCGAGACCAACAATCAAAATCGTCTCGGCAGCTACACGGACGTCGTCAATGGTTCGTTCTTTTTCTTGCTGGTTCTATCCACCCCGTGCTGACCCCACATTTCCTTCCTGTAGGTTACTATGACGGCGCGACTCAAGTGTACGAGTACGCTTGGGGTTCGTCCTTCCACTTTTCCCGCTTCTACAAGGGGGAAGGCTTCTACCAATCGCTCGCTCGTCATGAGCACTATCTCGCTGCGAAGATGCAGTTGCGGCCTGGTATGCGCGTGCTTGACGTCGGGTGTGGTGTCGGTGGCCCCGCACGCGAGATTGCCACCTTTTCCGACGCAAATATCGTTGGTGTCAACAACAACGAGTATCAGGTTCAGCGAGCGAGGCGGTATACGAAGCGCGCTGGTCTCGAGAAACAGGTCACGTATGTCAAGGGTGACTTTATGAAGTTGGCGGAGCAATTTGGGGAGAATTCGTTTGATGCTGGTGTGTTTATTTTTTCTTCGATTCCATGGTGGATAGGGTGCTGAGGTGGAGCTCAGTGTATGCCATTGAGGCTACTTGCCATGCGCCTTCGTGGGAGGGTATTTATGGCGAGATTAAAAAGGTCCTCAAGCCCGGAGGCGTTGTGAGTGTTTTGTAATCCTTGTTCGCGGTGCAAGCTCATCCGTACGCATAGTTTGGTGTCTACGAGTGGTGTATGACTGATGCTTGGGATCCGTCGATCCCTTCGCACAAGGAGCTTGCGCACCTCTTAGAGATCGGCAATGGCATTCCCGAGATGCGTCCGTTACGGGATGCACGCCAGGCACTGTCCGCTGTTGGGTTCGAGGTTGAGCACGAGGAGGATCTTGCTGATCGGCCGGACGAGGTTCCATGGTATTACCCGCTCGAGGGTGACCTCCGCAAGGCCCAGACGCCGTGGGATCTCGTCATGGTGTGGCGTACGAGCTGGAGTGGAAAAATTGTGACGCACACGGGACTTCGTTTCCTTGAGATGCTTGGCTTTGTACCCAAGGGTACGTGGGAGGTTTGCGAGACGCTCAAGATCGCGGGCGACGCACTCGTCAAGGGTGGACAGACCAAGGTAAGAAGGTGGTCTGATGTGCGCAAAGGCATGACTGACTGCTGGGTTCGACAGCTCTTTACGCCGATGTATTTGGTCGTGTGCCGCAAGCCTCTGGAGGAGTGATTTAGATTATACGTTGGTTTCATATTGTAGACATAATGGAATCCGATCTTTCGGAAGTTTCCGGGAATGAGAAGGGATCTGTGTGGCTGAGGTGACAAGTTGGGCTACCTTTGAAATGATCCAGACGATGGTAGGAGATCCCAGGGTGAGCAAACCCAGGTTGCCCAAAGCTTACACGGAAGAACAGCTCGTCTTTTTACGGAGTCACATCAGCGGGTTTGAGACACGGACGAGAGGACATGTGAGGGGCGACGCCAAGAAATTTGCACTGGACCGCGCGAGCGAGTTTCTCGTCCGATTCGGTCTCCCACCAGATCTCCAAGGGGTCGACGAAGCTGAACCGCGATTCCGCGAGGTGAGTTCGAGCCTATCCTAGTCTCCGTAAGCCGACCCTCCATCAGCAAATATACAATTGGTACAAGAACACCGTCGGGCGGGCGAGGCGGAAGCTCGAGGGACGGACCAGACCCAAGAAACTCTCCGACAAAGGTGCGTCGTACTCGGCTGGTTTGGCAGCTTACTCACTGTCTACGGCAGCGTCGACGTCGGGTAGCATCACATGGAATCCAACGCTCGCAACGTCCTTTACCTCGCCCTCTGATGCGCCCGACTCTGCGCCCGGTCCGAGCTCACACTCGCACTCGCATCCACACTCTCACTCCCATTCGCATACCACCCAACAACCACAGCAACAACAACAACCCCAGCCTGGCCCATCCAGCCAACAACTCCAATTCACTTTTCAAACCACCCTGCCCGTTCCGGTACAGGTTCCCTCGCCGACCACGATCTCGCTCAACGTGACCCCCTCGGCGCTCCGCGACGCCTTTGCAACACATGCCATCGACCCACCAACGCTTTCGTCGCTCATCCAGTCCTTTGTCGTCGCACATCCATCGGCGACGCCGCTGACGCCAGTCGTACACGCCCTCTTCGATGCAGCGACTTCGTTCCTCACCTCGTCCGTCCCAGCATCCACCTCGGCATCCGGATCCGGATCGGGTTCAGCTTCGGCATCTACTTCGAACGCCCCGGCGCACGCTCGGACCGACGTCCTCTTTATACTCCTCCGCCGCTTCATCGACGCCTGTGCCTTTTTCCCAAACACTCTCGTCCACGCGGACGTCTCCGGTCCTCTCGCCGGCCCTCGCGCTCTCCAAAGCGCTCTCCGCAGATCCTCCGTGTGGGCCCCCGTTAGCACCAGCGCCGGTAGCGGTACGAGCGTGAACGTGGGCGTGAGTGGGACGAACGCGGCGCATGGCTCGCTCTCGGACGAGATGGAGCGCATCAAGGCGGATAGACAGCGGCGCAAGGATCACGTACAGTGGGCGCAGATCCACGCCACCGCGATCGAGCTTGGGATCGTCGGGGGTGCGAACGGGGGCGCTGCCGTTGGCGTGGGTGTGACTGTGGGTGCGAACGCCAGTACGGCCTACCACCACCGTCCAGCCCAAGAGCTAGGGTACGGCGTGCCCCCACCCCCACCACCGCCATCTACGTCCTCGGCCACGAACACATTTTCGGAAATGATGGCCCGCGATGCGGTATGGGAAGCCGACGAGGTCGAATGGGTCGCGGGGATCATTGTGTTGCGGGCGATCATCCGCACGGGCGGGATAGGTCGGAAAGTCGAGTGGGAGCAGCTGTTGGGCGCGTACGAACGACGGTGGAAGGAGATCAAGGATGAGGCGAGGCAAGCGCTCGTGACGGTCCGTTTGTTTTTTTCCCCCGTTCTCTCTGCGCCAAGGACGTGCCAGTGTCGTACTGACGTTTTGTTCTTGACAGGAGGTGTTGCTCGGCGCGAGGGATGACCTGGCTCGTTTGGACGAGACGCGCGTTACCTAGCATCAATGTCTCTTGTCGAACGGCGTGTTTGGTCTGGTTACTGACACGTCTTCACAGAAGTAAACTATCAAAAAATGCTATCGATCCATCATGTACAGTGTTTATAGCAATCTTCAACATGTACTACTCCATCACGTCTGTGCGATCCTATGTATAAAAACTTTTTTTGGGCCTACCTTGTGTTTGTTATCCTTTTTTCCATCGATCATCTAACGCGTTGTTTGGGATTGAAAACCGAAAGGTAAAAAGAAAGGGAGGGGGGAAAAGTCATGCGATAATGGTACAGTGTGCGTGTATGTGTCATGGACGCACGGAGGGATGCAAAGAAGAAACCGCGAAAACGAGTATATAAAAAAAGGAGGGTGGAAGAATGATGATCGGTCAACGCTTGAGCCGCTTGGGGTCGTTGCCCTCGCTATTATCCAACGGGCGGCGTGCGATGGAATTCTGCTGCTGCTGCTGCTGCCTCTGAGCGAGACCCATGCCTTGGATCGGTGGACGCGTCGATAAGCCCGAGCCCGTCCTGAGATGATCATACGCTGAACAAAAAACGCCAATACAGAACCAAGCGAATCAGGACACGCACTGCATCACGTCCACACTGCGCTTCAGCCCATTCGTCGGTCCCGTGTGGGGAGTGTTCGACGTCGTCCGGACGCATGGTGCCGCCACAGGCTTTGGAGCGTGCTGCTGTTGCGGCATTGGTGGCTTCTGCTCACCAAAAAAAAGCCATGGATAAGATCGGGGAGGGGTGGAGAATTGCGCATATAGGCGGGTGATGTTACGAGTCAGCGGGGCGTGACCGCGCTCGAGGAAAAAAAGACATACCACGCCAGGCGGGAAATGTAACCCACCCATCGAGGTCATTACGGAATGGGAGCGTTTGACGTCATGCGCTGGGGGCCCTGCGCGGATACTCGACGTGCTCGGCGTAGATGTCGACGCGGACGCGGTGCTGGGTGGTCCACTTCGGGGATGTGACTGTGGCTGCCCTCCGCTTGCGCTCGGGTTGCGATCGACGTGGCCATTCCCGTTCCCATTGGTGGAGGTCGAGAGGGGTGGTTTCGCAGCGGGTTGGGCTTGCACTTCCTGCCGCGTATTCGTCTTGGGAGGTCCGCCAGACGAAGACCCCGCGCTCGACCCGCTCCCAGCGCGATCACGTACCTGAGGGTGAGGCTGGGGTGGTGCAGCAGGCGACTCCCCCGCACAATCCGGCCCCGGCTCGAGCATAGATGCGTCCACCATGCTCACACTGCCTATGCCTTCCTCGAAATCAATCGGCCGTCCAAGATCACCTTCGCCGAGATCGACCGTGGCAAGGAATGCGTCGTCTTGGGTGCTGAGCGGAAACGCGTCTTCGTCCTCGTCGTTGCCGTGGCTATTGCCTTGAACCGTATCGCACATATCCTGGTCTGCTGCGTCTGCGGAACCCGCGCGGACTGGCATTAACTCGCTGAAAGACACGCTACGCTCTGGGGCACTGCGCATCCGAGCAAGCGGTGATGTCGCAACGACCCGCGGTGGAGGTCCACGTGGAGGAGGTGGGCGTTGGGCCTGCACGGGCGTCTGGATCGGCGTCGCGAGTCCGCCGGGTTTGGGTGCGTCAACGGGGGGGAGTCCACGGTTGGTTGAGGCGTCGATCGTGCCCGATACCGAGGTCGATGCATGTGCGTGGGGGTGTGTCGGCGGATTGAGAGGCGGCGTGGCAAGGGCACGAGCCGGGGCTTGGGCTTGGGCTTGTTGGGCGGCGGCAACCATCTCTTGACGCAGGTGCCACGGTACATACGTGATGGGGGTCCCGGGCTGGTGGAGCTCGTGCTCTACCTTGACGCGAGGCTCATCGCGTTTGCTCGATGATGGCTCGGGGACCGCTGCCTGGCCATGGGGTGCGTTCGTCATGCGCTCCTCGAACTCGGGTCGACGATACAACTCGCTCTTGTCAAACTTTGCCTAAAAGCGATGTTGAAATGAGTATAGACATCTTGACAGAAATGATAGGAACTGTACACACCGGAGGAACCTTGATCTTGACGACCTCTTGTGCATACGATTTGTCATACAAACAATTCCCGAGTAGATTTCCGAAATTTCGAAGGGTCCGTTTGAGGGCGTCCGTGATCGCCTCTTTCTTACACTAGAAAAACGTGCCCGATGGGGGAAAAAGAGGGGTATACATCGACATTTCTCCATCCCAACACAACAACAGGAAAAAGGCAAAAGAGACAGAACTCAGGCTCACCTTGTCCAGCGCAGCCCCCTTGCTCTTGGCATTCTCCAACAACCCATACCCAACATCTTCGTGATACGCCCCATCCCTGAGCGTCACCCGCACGATGGCCGTCACCCCGACATTAAACCTCCTCGACTCTTCGCTATAATCCAAGAAATCTGTCCCAATGCTCACGATGCTCGAACTCCAGCCGTTAAACCCAAACACCTCGTTTGCGAGATTGATGATCTTCCACCCCTCGGCATAGGTGAGTTTGAGGCCACCACCGGGACCGGGTCGTTGACTGATGTATTCGGGACCGAGTTTTTTGTTGAGTTTGGCTTGGAGGGTGGCGATATTTTTGGCGGTGGTGCTGTCTTCGGTGAGCGGGGTGAAACCGAAGAGCGCGTTGGGCGTGGGTGAAGGGGACAAGGGGACAAAGGGAGGTCCGGGGGTGCCGTGCGCGCGTGCGTCAAAGGACATGGAACCGCTGGTGATTATGGTGGGTGTGCTGGGCTGAGCGGGGGCGTTGTTGAACGCATGGAGAAGATGTCCGCTGAACGCGCCTGCCATCGGAGAGGAGGACGGTGGTGGTGATGGTCAAAAGCAAGCCACATGCCAAGATTACAGTAACGCCAAAGTAAGAAATCGACCGATTTACACAACAATAACACCAACCAAGACGTAGGTGTGAAGTCAGACTCGAGTAGGTACTCATCGGTGCAATTTTGCCCATAGCCCCTCAGTCTCTATATGATTTTTCTGGTGACCAGCCCATCACGCATCGGCCTTATTTCAATGTCGCAACATGACTAGAGATTTTCAGCATGGGATCCTTCTAGTGTCTGAACCATGAAGAGTGACAGAGGCAACCGTCAGCCGATGTGGAGTTGAGGGTACTTCAGGAAAAATCCCACCTGGGCCACTGGCAGACGCCCGTGCAGGCCCTATAGGTAAAACGTGCCAACGCCGTAAAGGCCGATCTCCAACCTCCAACCCCAAGTCTTGTTCATTCTTTCTGGTCATCCGGTTTTGAAAAGGACAATATGGGTGCTGGTGGCACGTCTCCTGCTCAAGATATTTCGTTGGCACATCTCATTGATCCGACGAGAAAGTGGTACAATAACAGACGGTGAGCACCCCACCAGTCGCGCCTTGTCGTGCCCATTCATATTGCCGCAGACTCGTTATCCTCAATGCCTGGATTGTACTCCTGTATGTCCGGAAGATCCTGCACCTGTTCTCTCATCTTCTAATGTCGTGACATCCCCGGTAGTCTCATTACCTCCTCGACCACCGGTTATGATGGCAGTATGATGAATGGCTTGCAGAGTCTCACTCAGTGGGAGTCTGCTTTCAACTACCCGTCTGGTGGGAATTTAGGTCTGCTGAATGCCATCCAGGTGAGCACCCTTACAGTATGGTCTATTCTCGCTGACCGTTAGTATGTAGAACATTGGTGCCCTAGCAGGCTATCCCTTTGCCCCATACTTGTCCGACGGCGTCGGTCGTCGTCGAGCAATCTGGTTTGGTGCGGCCATCATGTGTATTGCGACCGCCATCCAGACCGCTTCTCAATCAGTCGGAATGTTTATTGGTGCTCGGTTTTTGATCGGCTTTGGAAATACTTTTGCAGGTAAGTTTCGTAACGATCTTCTTTTCAGATGGATAATCCCCGTGTGCTGAGAAACTACTCACGCATCCTACTTGCAGCCAATGCCGCTCCGATGTTAGTCACCGAGCTTGCATACCCTACGTATCGTGCGCCTTTAACATCGCTGTACAACTCGCTGTGGTACTCTGGGTCTATCATGCACGTATATTTATTTTTCTTACGTGGTATGGTTTTTGACTAATTTTAACACTGTCAGGGCCGCGTGGACGACGTTTGGTTCGTTCAGGATCAACAACACATGGGCTTGGCGCTTGCCCTCACTGCTCCAAGGAGTTCCCTCTGTTATCCAGGTTCTGTTGGTTCTGTTTGCACCCGAGTCGCCTCGTTGGTTAGTGAGCAAGGGACGCGAAGCCGAGGCTCTGAAGACACTGGCTTATTACCACGCCGATGGCAATGAGTGCGTGTTCAATCACAAACACTGTTATCGACGCACTGAGATACTTAAAGACGAGACCCCGTCGTGCAATTCGAATTCAACGAAATCAAGGCCGCCCTCGAGTTCGATCGGACCGTCGCGGCGAACATCGGTTGGAAGTCGCTCATCGCGACCCCGGGCAATCGCAAACGTATGCGGATCATCATCGCCATCGGCTTCTTCACCCAGTGGTCCGGAAACGGTCTCCTATCGTATTACCTCTCCAAAGTCTTGAACCAGGTCGGTATCACGAGTTCGAGTACTCAACTGGTCATCAACGGCGCCATCCAAATCTGGAGTTTGATCGGGGCTCTGTATGCATCGTACTCCGTCGATCGTCTCGGGCGTCGGGTCCTCATCCTCACCTCGGCCGGTCTTCTGGTGTTGTTCTACATGGCGCAAGCGATCTGTTTTTCGGAATATGCGCAGCATGGGACTACTGCAGCTGGCCACGCTGTGATTGCGTTCATCTTTCTCTTTTCATCGGCGTATGCGCTCACGTTTACTCCGCTCGCTATTTCGTACACGGTCGAGATCTTGCCGTTCAACCTGCGCGCCAAAGGATTGTGCATTTTCAACTTTGTTGTCTCGCTCGCGCTCATCTTTAACCAATACGTGAACCCGATCGCATTGGATGCCCTGGGATGGAAATACTATGTACGTCCCTGCCCCGGGCCTCGCTCGTGTCAACCCTGATCCTGACGCCAATGACTCATTTACTCGAACGTTCGGACGGTGGTAGCTCGTGTATGTGTGCTGGCTTGCCTGCGAGTTTGTGTTTTTGTGGTTCTTTATCGTGGAGACCAAGAACCGGACGTTGGAGGAGACGGCTGCGCTATTCGACGGCGAGGATGCGATCGATCAGATCACGCACAAGGCAGCGGCGCATGACGTGCGCGAGGACATGTTTCTCGAAAAACGGTCGATAGGTCAAGAAAAGGCTTGACGATCGATATCCTTTACCACTGTCTCAGGTGATTTTACACCTTTTTTTCCCTCTAGGATTCTTTACATCACTATCAACGCCGAGGAGAGCATATACTACTACTTCGTGTGAATATCCTCACTAGATGTAAGGCCGATTTTCGGCAGAAACCTTGTTTACAATTATTGTTGGATTTGAGACTCTTGTGCCGGGAAGCTTGCTTGAGCAAATCGCATGGACAAGTGGATTTGTTAGTAGTGTACAATCGAGGTACATGTTTGGTTTGTATTTATATACCGATTCAGAGAAACGTGTTGATAAAGACATCGTGAACAACAACCATTAATAAAACAAGTATTCGAACAGGAAGGAGTCGGGGAGAGTGGGTGCATATGTGGAACGGTCG
>JBBPQZ010000427.1:0-15870 GCA_038092795.1 Boletus rubissimus | reverse complement strand
TAAGCACTGGTAGGCAGCTATCATGAATGCAGAAGGTAACACTATGAATGCATCAGCAGCAGTTGAGAAGCTTGTAGCTGCAATAACTCACCAGGCTGGCTTTGTCATTAAAATTCCCCTGTCTTATCCATTGCCATAGCTTGTGGCTGCTAAATAAGAACTTTTATATTCTGTTAAAACTTTGAAGAATCATAACCACATCTTTAATGCACTTATGATTGCTGATGAACTTCTTGTGGCCAGCGAAGAAGCTGAAATAAATAAGCAGAGGTATTAGTTTAAGAACAATTTGACCATTGTTGCAGAGGTCAAGCATCAGATGGCAGTTGAACAAGGCAGTGTTATCAAGGTTGACTTGGATGATGATGAACTTGGAGATATTGACCCTATGCTGCATCAATCTCATGTTCTAAAGCTATGTAGATTTGTAAGAAGCTTAAAATAACCTATATCTTCAAAAGTAATGTAGATATCTCACTGGAGTTGACCTATCTCCTTCATGAGTTCTATGGGAAGATGAATCAAAAGAAAATGCAGAATGTGAAGCAAACAACATTGAATAGCTATTGGAAAATGTAGCCCAGCATGGTTATGATAAATGTCACATATATCACAAGAGAGTTACAATATGTCATATATCTAGTTATGCATACATGTCATTTTGTATAGGAAAATGGCTTGTGCAATAGGTATGCATTATAAGCAAGTGTACTTTACTAGCTGCATAGCTCATTAACAACTTATGCACTGTCATTGCTTATCATTTAAAGGAAATTTATTAGGAAGATAGTCAGACCAACAGTGAGTATGAGCTGTTAAGTGATAAAAAGGTGGAGAATGACAGTGAGATGATAGATAGTGATGGTGAAAATGCCATGATAAACCACCCCTGTGATTAATGACTGCTAGCATGCTAAACAATAAATTAGAAGGTGGACAAAACAACAAGATGCACAAAGGTCAAAAAAAAAATACATAATTCAGTGATGACTTATATATGCTTCCAACATCAGAACAAATGCAAAGAAAACCAAAATGAAAACTTGGCATCCAAAAAGACTGAGATGCAACAATTGGTTAACAATATATTCAAAAACATCAAGGACATTATGCCAGAGTATGGGCTAACGACCCTCACAGACAACAATGATCTGGAATGTGGACCAGTCATGAAATGTGGCATGGCCAGTCCAAGAGAAATAGACCACAACTATCTTAAACTCCAATTCAAGGTTAAAGTTGGCAATATTGGGCTTCAAAACAGTATTGCATCCAATGCAATCATCATTAGCATCAAACCAAACCACATCAAGCAGGCCTCTCTAGAACAGTTGCAGGGTGGTATTTATATCAATTATGTTGACTGGGCTAGGGTAAGTAACCAAAAAAAACAATTGATGATCTTATATAATGGCAACCACAGGTGTACATTCATGCAAATATACTATAATGAAATATTGAAGCCCTATGCATGGTTAAAGAAAGCAAAGAGTTGTTCTTGAGTTGGTCAAGAAGAACATCAAGAAGCCCCCAGCTAGAGCTTAAGATTGAAATAACACAAATAATAAACTTCCTGGACAAGAAAGGAGTCTGGCAGGTATGTTTCTTGGATAAGCATAGGTCCTTCAAATTCCTACATGACTTAATACATGGCTCATCAATAAGCTATATATACACCAAGTCAATATAGTTCATACAAAGCTAACATGTGGACCATTCTATAGGAAAATATCTCAACTCCCAAACAAGTTTCTTGTTCAACACAACCTTGCCAGCATAACAACTCTAGCTCAACATATGGATACAGAAGATGACCAGCTTGTACATATGCTACAAATCATGGCAGGGCAGATCATAGATCAATGCAAGGAATATAAGCAGATCTTGCTGGCCAGTGTAAAATCAAACCAACCATTATACTGCATCCTAAAGGATAACTTGGTGAGCAAGATGGGAGTTGACCTCAGCCAGTGGTTTTACTTTCATGTCTTCAAAAGTGATGGTGGTTTCACTATATGCCATCTATTCTTATGAAATCCATACATAGGTGCAATGAGTGACCACATTTCCTCTCATGCAAGCACTGACCATCAACACTAACTACATTCCAAACAGCTCATGTTCACACTAAACAACTACATGGTTGATGTCCTAGAATGGCTTACAAAGTCAGTTCAAGTCAAGAGTGTCAATGAGGTGCATGTGACATTGTGGAAAAAATCCAAGGTGAGACACAACAAGAGAACTATATGTCCAGGCTTTTTCAGATTTATACTCAGTCACCAACAATAGTGGACTCTGCCACTAGAACTCTTGCCAATAACAAATATCTTGTTGGGCAGAATCATTTATCAAACATATGTTTGTCTCCAAAGGATGGTCATACTTTGGCTTATCAGAAAAAGAGGAGAGAATATGAAGAATACATGCAAGAATATTGGAAGAACATCAAGGACATATGCAACAAGAAGGCAAAATCAATTGTGATGAATATCACAGATCTTGGCTCAATTATTAGATACTACATGAACAATAAAATGATTGGATGAAACATGGTTATCTCATCAAGCCAGAATACTTGTGGTTGAGTGATCTTCCATTGCCCAACAAGTATCTATCTCATGAGTTCCATTTACTCTTCATATGTAAGAAGTCATTTCATTTGGTTATCACTGAGATGAGCCATCACATTCATCACCCTCCTTATTTCACAAACCCTCTAGCATATGCTAACAACCACTCACCTGGCAGGTGGCCGATTGGGCAGAGCCTCTTGCCAAGATGGTGTTGAAACAATATTAAAGTACTGCAGACAACAATAAGCATGTAAATAAATCTTGGAAAAACTAGGTTTTTGCAAGGAAGAACTATATCTTGAATCACAATGCCATATATCAGGAGTGATGCATAGCTTATTGATAAGCTGTGCATTCAGACTCACATGCCATGTATATCTCAATAGCTAGATATTATATTTGTGAAAACTTGATCCACCAGCCTGAATTCCATGTAGGGCCTGATAAATAAAATCCAACAAGCAAACAAGAGTATATCCAAGAAGGCACAAGAAAGCCTCAAGCAATGCCTCCAATCATTCACATTGGCAAAAGAATCAGAAATTATGATGACACACTTAGAAGTTGGCAACAGAACACATACAGGCCACAGTCCCCCATTATTAACCATGCTAGAGCCCTTGCTATATCCAAAGATAACCTGAAGATACAAGTGTGCAAGACATTAGACAAGGTGCTGCAATGCATATCATTGATGTGGCACAAGGAGAACATATTAAAAAGAACAGCCACTATTGTCAAAGCTGTTAAAGAGCTTTACCTAGCTCAACAGAATACACAAAGCTTGTTTAGCAATAACAAGGTCTGGGAGGTATGTACAAACCTGGGCAACATCCTCTCAACAAGGCCATTGTCTGCATCTGAATATATTTTAGAATGGAATGGAATCATAGAGCAGCCAACAAAGTTTGAGAAAGATGATCTTCAAGAGGCACTCCTGTTTGTAAATCCATTGGAGGATAAAATAGAAGCCAATTACATCAAGTGTGCATAGCTGATTGAGTAGATTCACAGCAATGGCTTTAAAGTCATGTAGAAAATCACAGATCAGGTACTGGTCAATCATATTGGCCTTCTAACACCAAATTTGATAGCATCTAATATAGGACATGCACTGCAAAACTTATTGAATGTAAGTGACTAAGTTGCTTCATTTGAAATTAGGATCATGTGGTTGAAACAAATCCACAATAGGAAATGGCCAGACATTCTATCATGCATGTCAATTGTCTTGTTGATCCAAGGCAGGATGTATATATTTCATCAAGGGAGCAAGGAATGGAAGAGGAGAAATGTGCTTATGCTATCACACTTTTATCATTTGCAACAAATCAACAGGCTTGGAATTTCTGGAAGCCAACAAAGAATGCAAGCAAGATCAAGGTGATGCTCACAGTTTCTCCAAGGCCAACAGTATTCAAAAGTAAGGACCTGGTACTAGATGACATGGACAAAAAGGCAGAGCAATAACAGGCAGCAAGAATCACTAGGAAGAAGGGGGAGATACTATTGTTTGATAGAAAAGCCAGAATGGACCACAAACAGATAGAGATCAAGGAAAAAAACCTAAGAATAATGCATAGTTCATCAATGAGTCATGCACAATCTTCTGAAGTTCAGTAACCTATGTGTACATGCAGTCTGCAGCAAGTCTATTATCAGCACTAACACTGAAAGATCTAATTAAAAGAACCTGGAGGGCATATCTACTGTCATTCATCTATATGAACACAGGCAAGATATATATAATACATTTGTAAACTTTGAGTTGTCATGGATAATGTTCATATATTATACATGCATCAAATGTACTCAAAAAAACTTGAAAAGCTTTATGCAAGAGCTAAATCTATTCTAGCAGGTATGGTTTATTTCTTTCAATATGCATTCCTCTTTAGACTTGTATAAACAACATACAAACCAGCCTAGAGAGCTAGATAAGCATGGACTATATAGCTTATTGACAAGCTATGCAAATAGCTCATCATTATTCTTTTAGCCCCAACTATCTCATAAAATGAGAATAAACAATCAGTAAAGACCTCCAAAAAGTGACCAGCTACAAAGATCTCAAAGGTTCCTCAGGAAAAAGATATAGACTTAGAATGCTCCCACACCTGCTCTTGTACTATGTAGTTCTATGATAATTCTTGGTTAACAATAGTAACTTACTTCATGGCCAATAACATCCAACAATAAATGTAGTCCACATTCCTCAAAACAATGCAGAAGAACAATGATGACATCCAGTTCTCTAATATGCTGGCACTACTGTGAATTCTACAAGATATTCTTGGATTATCAATAGGTTCCACAGTAGATATTACATGAGTTGTGATGTTAAAAGAAACTAGCATGCCTGAAATTTCCACTATTATTGATATCATCATCAGTATGGCTCAAAGCAACCACTTTCACAAGAAATACACTCAATTTGTAGAGCCTTGGGCAGGTTTCAATTCCTTGCATCCAACACAACCATAGAACAATGAGTATTCCAAATGGTTCTATAATGCTGCAGTACAGAAGTCAGATGCATCTGAAAGTAAAAGCAAGGTCACATAGCTTAGTAGTTTGCATGGATCTTGTATATAAATGTCTTCTTCTCATAGTAACATCATTCTCATATCATACTTTGTACTTTTGATGTGCATTCTCAATAGTATACTGTAATCTTCATCAATGCTGCTGATGAAACAATCTTATTTTTTTCACTAGCTGAATGTATAAATGCAAACACATTTCTATCTGGATAGTACAAAAGGTAATGATAATCCAAGTTGAGTGCATAGCCCATCAATGAGCTATATACCACAGAGTCAGTCAGTTTATCTCATATGGAAAAGATGATATCAAACCTAGTTACTATATTTGGCAATTTTAGACAATCAAACCAAATCAAATTAGCTACAATGAGTCTTTCAGAGGTCAGACTTGTTTTATATAAAAGCATGAGAATCATGCTTGTATTAGTGGCTAAAGGTATAATATCCACCCCCTAAAATTCAATCAATTCAAAGATTATATGATTTGGCCAATGAAACTTCAAAGATATTATTATTTTCTTCCATAATATTATAGTCAAATCATTAGAATAAATAAATGAAATAGAGGAAAACAATCCTACCAAGGTCCATACAACCAATTTTTCTACTTGTTTAAATTAAATCTACTTCATTTTAATAACAAATCAAGAGCACAGGTTTAGCACCAGTCTCTTAGCAAATCATACAACAAGACATTCAAACAAACAGGTGATATGGAATATATGTTTACTTGAGCTACAAACAAAGAGTCACATGCAAACATCACTTCAAGTTATATATACCACAAAAATTGAAAAACTTTTACATATAGTGGCTCAAAAAAGTGTCCCAATATTTGCATGTTTTATACTAAAGGCAATAATTCCCAATAACCACTAATCCTAACCCTAGACTGTGAGTGTATGAAATAACATACATATAGTTGGCTCTCTGCCACTGTAGGAATTAAGGGATTTGAATAACATCTGATGAAATGGTAGCTATTTCAAAATAATAACTCATTGGACACTTTTTGAGCATGTATATTAAATAGTAGTATCTCAGTCAGATTATGGATATTGACTATTGTCTGACTATCTAACACTTAATATTGTTCATATAATGTAGCTATATCAAAATAGCACTCTATCTTCCATTACTGTCATTATAGAATTCATTATTATTAACCAAATTTATAATAAGTTCAATTTCTTGAAATTGAATCAATCTAATGATAAAGTCATGTTGGATACTGTTCCAAAGGAATCTACTATCAGTGTGAAGATGATTATACTTGATTCTACCATGGCGAAGTGATTTAGTGACTGTCCACCCCTAATAATAACTTCTAGTAAAGTGGATATTGAGAATTTTATGGACTTTTGATAGGCCAATATTTCTTTCACAGGGCTGAAAATTATCCTGAATGTTAAGGACTATCATATCATTGAGTATATAAGCCAACTGTATTGATTCTTGTGTTGCACAGCTCCATAACATGTTGTATTTCCTTCTACATATATATGTCATTCATACTAATATATTGTATGAGACATTAAAGTTGAATTGTAGAAATTTTAAAGTGTGGACATTAAACAGATGATGTTATAATTAACCAGAAATAATTAAGATTATGAAGTTAATATAATAAAATGGATAAAACAATCCAACTAATATACTGGTTTATAAACTGTATTTATATAGGAAATGTTATGAAGCTGTGCAACACAAAAATCAATACAGTTGGCTTGTATACTCAATGATATGATAGCCTTTAACATTTAGGACAAATTTCAGCCCTATAGAAACAATATTGGCCCATCAAAAGTCCATAAGATTCTCAATATTCACTTTACTAGAAGTTATTATTAGGGGTGGACAGTCACCAGATCACTTGGCCATGATAGAATCAAGTGTAATCATCTTCACACTGATAGTAGACTCCTTTAGAACAGTATCCAACATGACTTTATCATCAGATTGATCCAATTTCAAGAAATTGGGCTTATTATAAATTTGGTTAATAATAATGAATTCTATGATAACAGTAATGGAAGATAGAGTGCTATTTTGATATAGCTACATTATATGAACAATATTAAGTGTTAGATAGTCAGACAATAATTAATATCCATAATCTGACTGAGATACTACTATTTAATATACATGCTCAAAAAGTGTCCAATGAGTTATTATTTTGAAATAGCTACCATTTCATCAGATGTTATTCAAATCCCTTAATTCCTACAGTGGCAGAGAGCCAACTATGTGTATGTTATTTCATACACTCATAGTCTAGGGTTAGGATTAATGATTATTGGGAATTATTGCCTTTAGTATACAATATATAAATATTGGGACACTTTTTTGAGCCACTGTATTACAAAATGTCAAACAAAAGGTTTATTTCCAGTACTTAACACTATATGTAGCTGTTTGATTGGCTGACTACTCACTTACATAATACAGTCTCTCATATATACATATATTGTACAACCATTGGTTAGCAATTCATGCACTGCTTCATATTTTCTTCTACAACCATCATTTTTCTTATTTAAATTCAAGTTAAACAAGTACAAACAAACAATCAGAAATTTGATGGTGAGAGATTCTAACCACCCTAGTGGAATACTTGCAGGCCAACATGCCAAGAAATAAAGACATAGCAAATCAAACAAATTACAATAGAGAGTATATAACACATCAAGATAAGGAACCTCATTCTGAAAGCATGCAAAAAGGAGTGAGGTTATCATAACTTATTGATGAGATATGCAGCAGAGATCTAAGATGCTTCATGTTGAGACATAACACAAGAAGACTCACCCCTCATGACATCTTTAAATGATGTTGTAGTAAGTTGTTGGGGTTTCCAGATCACAACCATATTCTTATTTTGTCACATTTATAGGCCTTGCCATTAGAGACATCATCAGCCCTGACAACCACAATATTTTTCATGTATATGTCCAATGAAAATGCCTCTAGCTTGATGAGACATGTATGTGGATCTAGACTAACAGGAGTGTCCTGCCACCTTTTATATGGACCTACAATAATGATAACATCTTTTCCTCAGTAAATCTTGCATGCATCATAGTTACTTCTATCAGAACCATGTGCAAAGAGAGTGATAGAAAGCATGAATATGACCTTGTAAAATTTCAATCAGCTGTGATAAATTATATATATTGCATAGACTAATAAGTTAAGATGTAAGGTGATCTCCAGTGTCTTCTAGATGAGGTTGACCTGAATGACAAATCCAGATTTGCCTTTATACTCCCTTTTTACAACTACTACATAATCTTCTTTCCTTACATCATAGCTACAATTAGAAGTATACTACAGCATGCAATAGTCAAGTATATGTAGTTGTGTAACATGTGATAGAAACTTCAAGTTGCTGTCCATAGAGACAAACTTAAGGATTCTAGCTAGTGATTTCACTTCAGTAACATAACTGAGGATTCCTTTAAGAGGCTCTGTAATTATACTAGCAATGTTACTAATTTCAATGCTGTTGGTGAAATCACTAGTAGAGGATATAATAATGCTGAACAGTGCACAGACAAGTTATTTTAGTATATAGAACTCCAACAGAAAAGATGATGCTCAAAACTACATAGAAGATAAGAAATAAAAGACAATGGTAATATAACAATTTACTTTATTCTTATTAGGCTTTGATATCATTACTTTCTCTGTAGTGGCAACAATTTAAGAGATCATACTAATATGCCCAATAAGATGATGATGTATATTTTGGATATTGCTAAAAAAATCCTTGATTATTTAAAAGGCCTTTCCAAGATCATACTTGTGATGAAAATTAAATAGGGGAAAAGTGAGCTCCTTTCCCTCAAGCAAGTATACTTTGGCCAAATGGTTTACATGCTCAATTATAAGCAGATTGCTGCATTTTTTAATATAGGTAAAGTTAAATACAACAACAGTATTTTTTTTTTTAAATCAAAGGTTATACATCTGATATATTGTGGTTATATAAGGAGGCTCCACCATGAAGATGACATGAAGTGTGACATGGTGAGGAGTCAGTGTAGGAAGTGGGGCAACCTGATTAAGTTCTAGGCTTATCAAAAGCAAGCCTGATATGTATCCTCTTGTATTTGTAAGAAAGTCTTCTATAAAATGGAACTAACTATTTTCCTCTAAATTACTTGGGATAAAATAGTTATTAAACATGATAATTTTGACTAATACTATTGCTAGGCTGACATTTTGGAGGCTTCAATGTTTATGAAGCTATAAGAACACAGAATTCTTTTAACTCCTCTTCAAAAAATAGATCATACAGTGACTCTAAAACCCTTTCATACTAAGCCAGAATATAGTGTGCTTTATGCATCATTAAACAGCATGGGAATTACACTTAGTTTCAGTGGAGTTATAAATAGTACATACCCTCAGCTACAAAATCACCCCCTATATCATGTAATCTAGTTCACATGCTAGGAAAATATGATCAATTAAAAACAGCAATATCATGGAAAGGATTTTTTCACTTTTGAAATAACAAGAGTATTTGGATATTATCAGTACTTGGTATAGCCTTTTTTGCTCCAAACACTGCCTGAATCCTTCTAGACATGCTTTCAATCAATTTCTAACACTTCTCAACTAATATCCTATCCTACTCTACTTAAACTCTTGTTTACAATTCATAAATCCTATTGAAGGGATTTTTATGCTTTGCAAGTTTTCTCTTGAAACAACTCCCGAGATGTTCAATAGGATTTAGGTCAAAAGACTGTACAAGCCAAATCATAGTGCTAAATTCTTGCTTCTCTAGCCAGTTCTTGACCTTCTTGCAGGTATACTTGAAATCATTGTTCTGCTAAAAGATAATGTTAGGAGAATTGAGATCATAATACTCCAGGGTTTGCTGGAGCTTATCCTTCAAAATCTAAAAGGTAGAGATTCCCATCCATTCTACCATCAATCTTGATAGCAAATCCAATGTCCTTTCAAATCATACAACTCCACATTATCAGAGAACCTTCTTCAAACTTGAGGGTTTCATCCACCAGCTTATTACTAAGCCCCTCATTTGCCCTTTTCCATACCCATTTGTGCTCATCTAATCCTAGGCAATTGATTTTAGTCTCATCAGTTCATATTACTCTCTTTTAGTCCTCTAGAATTCAATTCTTGTGAATATAGGCAAAGTTCAAATGAGCTTTGTAATACCTAGGAGAGAGAAGGAGGTGTTTGGACTTTACCATAGCCTTCATACCAGTTTTCTTCAAGTAAAGGTAAACAGTATTGACAAAAAGGGATTGGTTGATGATGATGGCAAGAGCTTTGGTCACTTGAATAGCATTTCCAGCTTTGTTAGAAATGATAAAATGTTGGGCATATTAAATGTTGGTAGAGGAAAGCTTGAAAGAATGACCCCCAATAGTTTTGAAAAGGGCAGAAAGGTTTTTGGAGCAAATTTTGGATATAGCAGAAGGGATAACATGAGTTTGCTTGGCAATGGCTTCATCAAAGTAGCCAGTATCAAGCAATGAAAGGATAAAGCTTTATTGAGCAAGAGAGAGGGATCTGATCATGATAGTGGTTAAGAATTAAGAAATGTGTGAACTGTTTTAAACTCAGACATATTATTTATATATATATCTTTGTTTGTACTGACAAACAATGGAAAATATTCAATGATTTAATTAAGATTCTAGTTATCAGTTCAAAAATGAAAAAATCCTTTTCATAATATTGCTGTTTTTAATTGATTATATCTTCATAGTGTGTGGACCAAATTATATGACCTAGAGGATAATGTTGTAGCTAAGGGTATGTACTATTTATAACTCCACCAAAGCTAAATGTAATTTCCACATTGTTTGGTGGTACACAAAGCACATCATATTCTGGCTTAGTATGGAAGGGTTTTGGAGTCACTATATGATCTATTCTTTGAAGGGGAGTTAAAAAAACTCTGTGTTCTTATAGCTTTACAAACATTGAAGCCTCCAAAATGTTAGCCTAGCAACAATATTAGTCAAAATTGTTATGTTTGATGACTATTTTGTCCCAAGCAATTTAAAGGAAAATAGTTAGTTCCATCTTATAGAAGACTTTCTTACAAGTACAAGAGGGTATGTATTAGGCTTGCTTTTGATAAGCCTAAAACTCAATCAGGTTACCCCACTCTCTACACTGACTTGTCTGGATAGATGCTTTCTTTGGCTATAAAGTACATCTCCTTTAGCAATCCTATTGGTATTTCTAGCATATATGTGACTCATTGTATGACTCACCAGGTGAAGGATATAACATGGGATGGCATGAAGCCATTGCTATTGAACTTGTGATTCAACTCATTATGTTTTATAACATCAGTAATGCAAATATCTTTATCTAAAGTGGCAATGAACAAGTCATTCAAACCTTTTAAAAGGGGTGCAGCTGCAATTTTATGGTCAACATGTGCATCAAATGCTCTAACATCATCCTTTTTCAACAAAACCTTTCCATTACTCTTTATTTATATATAGTAACACCAAAAATTGTTTCAATATTTAACCCTAAACCAGGACATAAAGTGCCTTGCTAATACCCATGGAAATCTCAGCTAGCTTTGGTGAGACCAAATAAAGTATAAACTCCTGACTACATTTCTGTTCCTTGGTCATGTGATTTAATCCAGGAATGATAAAAATATGGACATTTTAAAACAGCTATATTATTGAAACACTTTGGACTTTTGAAAAAATCAGAATATTTGATATAGATCAGTACTTGATATATCCTCCTTTGGCATGCTTTCAATCAAATTCTGACACTCTCTTCCCAGACTTCCTGAATCCTCTCCCACAACTTCAAAATTCCATTAAAGGTGTTTTTATACTCTCCCAGCTTCCTCTTGAGGTAATTCCAGGTATATTCAATGGGATTTAAGTCAGGAGACTATGTAGGCCATATCATAGTCTCAAATTCTTGCTTTTCCAGCCATTCTTTTACCTTTTTGCAAGTATGTTTAGGGTCATTGTTCTGCTGAAAAATAATGTCAGGAAAATTAAAATTATAAAACTATAGAAAGTTCAGCAGTTCATTCTTCAAAATCTGAAGGTAAAGATCACCATCTATTCTACCATCAATCGTAGCAGCATAGCTAACTTCCTGCCAAATTATACATCCCATACCATCACAGAACCTTTTCCAAATTTAACTGTTTCTTGGATTAGCCTATCACTTAGCACCTCACCAGACTTTTGCCATGCTCATTTGCACCCATCTGATCCTAGGCAATTGATTTGGTCTCATCAGATCATATAACCCTCTTCCAGTCCTCTATAGTCCAATCTTTGTAGGCAATAGCAAAATCCAAGCAAGCCTTATAATGCCTCACAGAGAGTAGAGGGTGTTTGGACTTAATTATAGCTTTCATTCCAAACTTTTTCAAGTGATGGTAAATGGTATTAGGATAAAGAGGCTGGTTGATGATATTGAAGAGTGTTTTGGTTACCTAAACAGCATTTTCTACCTTTTGAGAGGTAATAAGATAAACAGCATGGTAAATATTGGCAGAGGAAAACTTGGATGAGTGACTTCCAACAGATATTTGAAGATCAGAGCACTTCTTGGAATGAATTCTGGATATAGTAGCAATGCCTATACTAGTGCTAGATGCAATAGAGTGGAAGGAATGACCAGCATCAAGCTAAGAGAGGATGCTATTCTCTTGGGTAGCAAAGAGAGATTGCATGATAGTAATAATAAAAAATAAAGAGGTGTGGAAATGTTTTTAAACTCAGACATGATGCTTATATGTATATCTTTGTTTGTAGTACCAAACAAAGACAAATAACCTATTATATTATGGTAATCCTATATCACAAATCCAAAGTTCAAAAAGTGTTCTAATGGTATAGCTGGTTTAAAATGTCCATATCTTTATCATCCCTGGATTAAATCACATAATCAAGAAACAGAAATGTAGCCAGGGGTTTGTACTTTGTTTGGTCTCACCAAAGTTAGCTGAGACTTCCACAAGTGTTGGCAGGGCACTTTGTACTCTGATTTAGGGTTAACCATTGGAATAGTTTTTGAAGTCATTGTATGTTGCCTCTGCCTTCAATCTTGTAGATCCTATCTCTTGTGGTATCTTTTCAAAAAGATCACTTTGACTATCCTCTTCTTCCTTCCTTCTTTCAGACATTACTGAGTGGTTTCAAAATACCTAACATATCACTTAATGCCTACAAGTAATGCATGGCAGACATTGACATTTCTGTTGCCACTGCAAACTTTTGGTCCAATATCACCTTTCATAATAATTCAATTTGTTCTGCCATCTCAACATCTCTTGAACTCTGTCACTCTAGTTTTCCTTGTCTTCCTTGCAATACCTTTCATATCACTTCCTTTCTTCATTGCCCTCATATTTTCATCAGAAATCACCTTCTTTGGACAACTCTTGCCAGCCTAGACTGGCAATGCAATCTTGAGTCATGCTTTCTCAACTCCATCATCTTCAAGCTTTCCCAGTGTCATGATTCACTTTTTGGATTATGGCACTCATAGCAATTACAGCTCAGGCCTTTTGTGCTTCATGCAATTTTGTAATTGTATTCATATCTCCAAGCAAATCATATGCTGGCTTTTCAGTGACTCATTGCTGTTTTTTATGCAATACATGTGGGCAACATTTCAGACAAGACTCTTTGTCATATCTTAGAAATCACATAAGTCCAACTTCAATACCTCCAACATCTCTGGTACTCTACTTACCAACTCCAGCCTCTTTTTGTGTATATTGTAGCTTTAGATCTCCAGAGTTCTCTCCTCTGTTTCTCCCTTTGTTTTCATTCATCTCTGCTAGTACATTTCCAATACTTACATACCTTTGTCCTCCCTATATCTCATACCTCCATCTTCTCTGTATCTTTCATCTCCATCTTCTCTGATTCTTGTATTTACCCAATGTTCCTTTGTTACTGTCTTCATGTTACTACTTACCTTCAAAAATACTCATACCTTAGAAAATACTTGGACTCCTGGACTTTAGCCCTCTAACTTCTGTTTTTCCTTCATATATATAGTCTTCAAATTATCATATAATACTTAGCTTGAATATTGACTTGAGTATACTCCTAGCCTTTTGTGATCTCCTTTCAATTATTATCAAGTCTTTATGACTCTCCTTCAATTATCTCCAATGCCTCCAAAATATTGGACATAAATATCAGCAAGAGCACAGCATATAAGCTAAAGCCAATATTTCATCACCTCCAAAGATCTCTGGATCTCCAAACTTCCAGACTTTGTTCTAGGAGTTGTATGGTCTCTAACACTCTCAACAATTGGCTAGCTAGCCTACATTTCTGGCATTTAGTCAATGATACCCCCTGATTTAGAGCAGACATACTATACTCTGTACAAAAGATACCTTCTTCTTCACATTGTACCAAATAACCTTCTGTTACCATTGAAATGCTGATGCTTTTTATGAAGTCTCTTGATCTCTTCTCTCTACTTGACACAGTTGTATTCATAGTCATATGCATGGCCTTTTGGTCATGCTGCTGACTGAAAGAACTACTTCCTTTCTCCATTGACAATTTTGATCCACTGAAACATGTATCACATGTTGTTCTACCCATCCTCATCAAGGTTCTTCCCAACTCCACTCTATTCACCTCTATACACATTCCCTAGTCCAAGACTATACAAGAACAGGATGCAGATATCTCTGTCACATCATGCCCATATTGTATAGATCCACTTGACACTCTTGTTTGGCATCAGATCATCAATGATAGCTTACCTATTTATGCTCTCCTCTTTTGTTTTCATTCTGAAAACAGATGAATAACTTTTACAAAATCTTCTTTTATCTTGTGTTGTGATTACATATGGGCACAACATAATTTCCCCAGTATGCCAGATCACATATTTCATATTAGAAGCACTACTGAACTTGCATTAAGATAGTGCTTCTTCTTTTCATTTCATCTTTTGTTAATATGGCATATTTTCAAGATATTGATGTGGTCATTAAAGACTATATACATTGTCATAACATGTAGCACTTTCTCTCACTCACTCCTCTTTGGTTGAATATATCACTCATTATCTTACAGCTTTGGTATGTGGCTAGAATAGCCATAAGCCAGGCTCTAGGTTGTGAGCTGCACTTTGTGTTGGTCTTTCTCTTTCATCTGTTCATTACTCCAGGTAGTCATTCTCTGCTATATGTTGACTAGCCTAGCACTTTGAAAGCTTGGCTTTGATCTTTCACACCTTCCTTTCTGGCTACAGATCATTTTTCTTTACCTTAGTGACATTTCATAGATTACATGACTAATACTACTATCAGCAGAAGTCCCATAGGCTGACCTTCTCATACATATCATGAAATCATAACAATATAGATTTCTGTGGACTTCACACTTCATAGAGATGATGAGCTCAGTGTTCTGTGATACATTCTCCTTGTCATGTAAATATCTCACATACTTTACCATCTATCTGATTTTGATATATTAATGAAATAACATTTTCTTCTGTCACTCAATATATAGCCTCATCATGAAGGACTGGTGCTGGAAAGGTCCATGGGTTCCTGAATTGCAACTGAGACTAAAAAAAACTGGTCCTAAATAGGCTTTTTCAATCTTAAGATTGGTTTTTTGACCACTTTTGTATGGAAATCATACTTCTGATTGTATAAATAGAATGTTCTACTGACTTATAGCCATAAACATGTATCAAATTCAAATATATTCCAATAAATTTGAAAT